>CP092882.1:25041100-25108153 GCA_030710605.1 Cordylochernes scorpioides
TAGACTCTCCTTGAGTGGATCGGTTCAAAGTAGAGTATCCTATAGTACACCTTCCCTTAGAAAAACGGCAAAAATGTCCATATGACAGCGGACCTAGAGTAGACATTGACAGAGTAGACACACACCTAAAGTAGACCCAGGTGGCACAGGAAGTAAGATAAGTTGTCCAGGAGTGAGTCACGATACCAGGAAACGCCTATCTCCAACATTATCTCTGTCATCTAGATGAGACGTATATTTGCCGGCCGTTTCAACCCTTTCTTCTTTCTGCCACTTTCTTCCATCAATCCTCTTCAACGCATATAATAGAACCTCCTATGTAAGACCGCTCAGGAACAGGGATACCACTGGTCACTCCTGGAGATGGTCGTCCATCGAAGGATAAATTAGATCAGAACACTTCTTTTCCATTTAGTTTCACAAAGATGGTTGCTCAGGGTGGTGATTTCTTATCAGATACGTCGCTTATGGGAGGGTGTTTTGTGACACGATTTAAAATAACATTTAAAACTATAATCAATTTTGTTAGATATCTTCATTTCTTCACCCAAGTTCACACCGGTCATCGTTAAACCTAAAACATTCGAAAGAGCAATTAATAAAATAGTATCTGCATGAACGCTCACTTTAATATTTATAAAGACAGCCCGCTTTAACGTCGTGGAACTCAACAACAACAGAGCAGTGTATTAAAACACTTCGTCTTACATAGACTTGTCCCGGAATCCAAGAAAGGAAATAAATCAAACAATGGTAAAAACGAATCAATAATTATAAGCATGAACAAAACTTAAGGAAATTGTACCTTTTAGCATGTATATCGGTATTCAGACAATAATTCTGAAAGTTATTTGATACACAGTGACCTTTATTGAAGATACACGAGCTAACCAAGTTTAATTAAAGTTGTCTCTTTCTCCTTCAAAGACTTTCAACTTCCTTAAGTTTTGTACATGAGTGTAAATACGCAATCAGCTATGTACAGTCTTTGTGGGGCCTATCAAACACTGCGTATCTTTTAAAAAAATCTTTTATTCAGATATAAAAAAAAAATCGATATATTTTTATAAAAATATCTAATAACCTTACACAATAATTTGTGAAAAGGCATCTCCTCTTATCGTGCAACTGAAATTTGCTGATGGCTTGCGACATCTATCGGAATAAATATCAACTATTCTCGATGATTTTTAAGTTTTTTAATTATTTTGTATAAAGATTATCAAGAGATTGTACATAGAGTATCCGCCCGTTGAAGAACAGTATATTTTGCTCGAAAGTTTGCAAATTTAAAATTAAAATAAACTTTTTACCTGATTTTTACTTTTCCTCTTTCAAATATACACTATTACAAGATATTTTATTTACCTTTTAAAGTTTTTAAATAAATAAAAGAGAGAGAGATTGAAATTGATTATAGATAAAGAATTCTTCCTGGATGGAATTTAGACGATAAAAACATGGCGAAGAAAGACGAGTTTCTTTTATTGATGCATTAGAGCAAGCTTTCGGGCAAAAGCCCTTCAACAGGCAAGATAAAAACGACACTATGAACGATACCAATGGCTGTAGTGAATATATACATCTTATATAAAGAAAAAAGATTTGATGCTTGTATTTTGGATCATGTTGAGGATTATAGTAATGCAGTTATTTGCTGATTATTTTTAGCATTATATGGTATTGGTGATGCAGTCGTGGCTAAAAATAATGAAAAATCGTTTTGATCAGTAATTTAATTGAGTCAAAGGGATATATAAAAAGACATAATTTGATAAAAGTACCGCCTGGCTTAAGGCGAATAGAACAAAGAAAACAAAATATTATTTACATAATGTACAAAGATTTGAGCCGGCCAGCGGGGAAGAACAACAACGGGTTTTTATATGCAAAGCGTGACCTCTGGCGGTCGATTTAGCAGAGTATTTGATTCTATGAAATTATATAATTTAAAATAAAATAATATTTTTATATAACATACATACACATATTAATTTACATAAATATAGTAAAAAAAATGTAAATTTTATGTAAATTAATATGTGTATGTATATATTCACTACAGCCATTGGTATCGTTCATAGCGTCGTTTTTATCTTGCCTGTCGAAGGGCTTTTACCCGAAAGCTTGCTCTAATGCATCAATAAAAGGAACTCGTCTTCCTTCGCCATGTTTTTATCGTCTGAAATTGATTAATTAATCGTCCATATATTATTATATAAGGTTAAATTTTTATAAAATATAGAGAGAGAGAGAATTTGTGACGTCATTGAAACTGTATGTCTTCAATTCTAAGTGTAAGTTAAGTCAGACCCTCACTGTACAAGGCAGACAGCGCGATCAAACCTTCCTCTTCTTTCCTTATTTTTAGCTGCGAGAGTTGAATCAGATCCGGGCTTATGACTACTCATTCTTTTTCTGGACTAACGCTTTCCCCCCCCTTTCATTTCGTCTCGTCTCTCCTTAGAACAATATCTTCTTTATATAAATTCCTTATTTAACTTTTATTCAACTATAACAAAAAAAAGTTGAATACAGAATTAATAAAGAAAAACTACATGTATTTTAGATTTATTCTAAATAATTTTTATAAATTCCTCAAAACAATTTCTACTGCCCTTACTGCAATGGAAAAATTAATGGGAGTGCCTGGCTCATCAGTGATGAACCCTCCCAGCGGTTTCGTTAGTTTAATCTATCATTATTTTTTTCCATTGCAGTAAGGGCAGTAGAAATTGTTTAATTTTTAAAAGAATCTTACGCGTCTATAATAGTTTTGAATTTATAATAGATTGTGCGCTAATGCATCCTAATATAACTGTTAAAAAGTTCTAAAAAACTTGTAATAAACCTGAATTAACAATACATATATCCTCTATTTTAAAAGATTTTCTAAGGTAAATCGACCTTCTATATAGGGGTTTGGCTATATTAACAATGGAGAAATAATACGCTATGTATGCTAAAACTCATTCACATAGTTCCTTATAATAATCATCAAATTGGTTTTACAAATGTTAATCGTTTCTTACAATGATACACTTTGTTAATCGCTTATATAGCTAATTTCTTCAATCTTTTTTCTACAAGGTTGTTCCAAAAGTACGTAAACACTTACAAAAAATTGAAATACCAATATTATTCGCCGTTATATATAATGTCTTTGTATTATGTATAAAGTAATTGTATTATTATGTAAAACGACATTTGAAAATTATTCCGCATGTGTTTCTTTTGAACGAAAAATCGAAATTTATTTTTAAGGAGAAATAACGATTATTTTTAACCTTAAGGTTGAAGTATGAAAGGATGAATTGTGAAGAGTAAAGATAAACGGAAAAATAAAAGTGTCCAGGGATAGGAATGGGTATTATTATGTATTCGCCGTAATAATATTATTCGCCAAGTGATAAGAAAAACAACGTTTTAAGAAAAACATGAATTTTTCGAACAACCTTTTATGTCTGAACACCCAGATCATAGCCATATCCGAGTCTACTAAGGCTCACAACGGTATAAACATGTCACTAGATATTTCCTACATGTGATTTCCCTTTTAGATATTATTTTGTGGTCATTCAAACATTATTTAAGATTTAAGAAAGAAAGCTAAACTTTTCTTAGGTAATGATCAAGTAAATATCTGCTTATTTTAGCTCAAACAAATGTTTGGTATCACGAAGTGAGGGACTAAAACAAACTGAAAAAGTTTCAAACATTTTATTTATTTAAGAATTTTTCTCTCGAAATTATTGCAACTCTCTTTTTCAGACATTAGAGACAAACAGAAGCCTTCTATATACAGTAGAACCTCGTGAAAGTATCGTTGTTATTTTCCCCAATTTAACATTTTCACTATTTAGTTTCTCTCTGGTAAGAGGAAAACTTCCTTTTCAGACATTAGAAACAAAATATAAGTTTAATGATATTCAACAGAAATCTTCTATATACAGTAGAACCTCCGTAAGAGGATACCTCTATACAAAGGACAGTTTTCATCCCCCAATTTACAACTATTTTCTGGTAAGAGGACAACTATCTTTTTCAGACATTAGAGATACAATATTATTTTGATAATATATAACAGAAACCTTCTATACACATTAGAACCTCCGTGAGAGGACGCCTCTATACAAAGAACAGTTTTTATACCCGAATTTACTATTTTATCTATTAGTTGCTTTCTGGTAAGAGGACAACTATCTTTTCAGACATTAAGAACAAAATATCAGTTTAATGATTTAACAGAAGTATACAGTGGAAACTCCGTAAGAGGACACCTCTATAGAAAGAACAGTTTTCATACATAATTTACCATTTAAACTATTTTCTGGTAAGAGAAAAACTTTATTTTTCCTGGAGCCACGTACAGAAGTCACCAACTACCCGGGTACAAATGTCCTTCTGACCTAAGTCTTCTTGGTTTCATTTACAATGTCAGTGGCATGAGGTAGCGCCAGGCAGATATATTTCTTGGAAGATTTTCTAGGGATGCTGTACTTAGGTTGGTGATCCCTAGGAGGGTGGCGGTCAGGAATCTTTGATATTGGAAGGTTGGATAGAGAGGTGAAGAGGAGATGGTCCACGGTTTGGTATTCATCTTGTCAATGGGAACAAGTTGGGTCTTCTTTCAATACCCTTGCAAAGTCTGCCTGGATGTAACCATAACCAGTCAAAATTGTTGTTGAGGTAAATCGAAATTTGATGTTTTGAAGCATTGAGAGCGGTATATAGTTTCTACAATAATTCAATCACACAACGCGCTAGTAGAAATTGTTTACCTTCCACGTTTCTAAATCTCCTAAAGAGATAACAAAAGCTCTTTTAAGAATCGTCTGGTATTTTACGTCATAGATATTATCTTTCAGGAGTTGTCCGGAATAAAGAATACGGCTGATAATTTAAGAGGTTCATAAGAATTTTAGATTCTAGGTAAATTTGAGTCCAATTTCTATTGTGTTTACTTCATTGGCATATTTCTTAGGTCAGGAGTCGGTAACCTGCGGCTCGCTAGCTACATACAGCTCTTTGGATGTGAAACTGCGTGTAGTATTCGTATGAATAAAAACTTTATTACAAATATATTTGTCTGCAATGTGTTTCTTTTCAATAATATCATCAAACATTACAGACCTTACTGCAATGATATAAGTTATTGAATGAGAGGGTTCACTACTGATGAGCCAAGCCCTCTCATTTAAGAACTTCTATCATTGCAGTAAGGTCTGTAGAGATAATCTATATTAATAAAATGGAAATTTCATAAGTGGACATCACTAAAAACTTTCGTTACAATGCATCAATTTCAACCAAATTTTCAACATTTATGTAAAACGAGATGGAGCAGGTTTTGCTTGACATCAAAATATATTTCCTAACATTAACATGCGTAACTTCGCTGTTATCGATTAAATAAAAAAAAATCAACAGAGTTAATTTTTTTTGGCTAACAATTAATAGGTAATCCCATAATATTATGTTCAAATCAATAAGCTTGAGGGATAAGTCTCTTTTAAATACATTTATTTCAAGCTTTCGGGCTCAACCGCCCTTCGACAGGAAAAATTATATTAGCTACTAAAGTTTTCAGATCCAATCTATATATACATTTGTGAGACACAGGCGTCTCACAAATGTATATATAGATTGGATCTGAAAACTTTAGTAGCTAATATAATTTTTCTTGTCGAAAGGCGGTTGAGCCCGAAAGCTTGAAATAAATGTATTTAAAAGAGACTTATCCCTCAAGCTTATTGATTTGAACACAACAGAGTTAATTTTATTTATATATAAATACAAAATTAAATTTCAAGAGTTAATTTTTTTACATACTAGCTAATAATCTCAATCTAAAAAATATTCAAAACAAGCAATTTTAAGATAACACCATATGTAAAACAGTCGGCCAAGAAAACAACAACGATATTACATCTTTCTCACATATTCACACACAATCTTGATTAATAATTAAAACTAATCTTTAACATTGTTTATTATACTTCAACTTTTATTTCTACATTTGTTTTTAAATACCCAATTGTTTTATCATGTTTCTAATTTCGCCTAACAAATATACAAATTTATAGTGACCAACATATGCAAATTTTATCTTTGTTTTTATTTAACTTGATATGGTAAACATAACATCCATTTTAAGCATTTTTCTGTTCACCTTCCGTGGTTTCTCTTTTCTCTGATAGTTTTTAGGTGTAGTATATTTTCTTATTACTAGACTACAAACATTCCCTCGAGAAAAATCTGGGCGAAGCCGGGTACATCCGCTAGTATTTGATAATATTATTGAAAATAAACACATTCCCAGTAAATATATATATATATTTTTTACAAATTTTATCGATAGATGGCAATTATATTTATAAAAAACTTTATTTATGCAAATACTATTTATTGTTGGCAAGAAAAATATTTTGTAGTTCTTTAAAAACTTTGAAATTTTGTAAATTGTAAATTTTGACTCTTCCGACTCAAAAAGTTGCCGACAACTGTCCTAAGGGTAAAACCAATTTAAAAGTACAGCATTATAACGTTTTCTAGCTATGGAATTGAACATATTTTCATTTTTGTTTATTTTTTTTAGAAAGGTAGCAATAGATTCTATAATACAATATAATGCGGCTTATGATAGTAGAATGACGTTTGATAATTTTACCGCAAATGTTTCTTTTGAACAAAAAATCGAAATTTATTTTAAGGAGAAATAACGAATATTTCTATCCTTAGGGATGAAGTATGAAAGGATTAATTACTCATTACTCTTCACAATTCATCCTTTCATACTTCATCCCTAAGGATAGAAATAGTCGTTATTTCTCCTTAGAATAATTTACGATTTTTCGTTCAAAAGAAACATTAGCGGTAAATATGCCAAACGTCGTTCTACAATGGATTCTATCTTGAATCATGACTAGATATTTATTTGATATATATATTACAAAAAAAATTCTTCTGATTTTAGAATATTATTGAGATATATAATTATTACTTGCTAATGCTTGATTATATTTTGGATACATGAGTATTTTATGGTATTGTGCAGTCGCGTGGTAGAAATAATAAAAACTGTTTAAATCATTATTCGCTAGTTTGTTTTAATTAAGCTTAAAAAATATAAAATACATAATCTGAGAAAGTATTGCCTGATTTAAGGCGTAAGAATAAAGAAAATGAAAGACTTATTTACATATGTACAGAAAGATTTGAGTCGGCCAACGGGAAACGGAAATATCTTTATTTACGGGGATGCTAACCAAAATAAAATGATTTTTGAGCCCCAATGGCCGCATACCGGAATATATACAAAGCACTATGACCAGACTGGGGAGGCTAGGGACAGGATCTCCGTTAGGGAAGAGGCAGGTTAGGCCGGAAAAAGAAGGGCTCGTCCGGGAAAAACGGGAAACAACAACAAATGAGTTTATATAGGGAAAAGTCGTGACTTCTGGTGGTCGTCTTTACAGAGTAGTTTGTTCTAAAAGTTATAATTTTAAAATAAAATAACATTTTCATATAACATACATATATAGAGAAAAATATAAGTAAATATCTACACTCTTGAGCACATATATTTGTAAACACCTCTCGTACGAAACAGTCTATGTTATTTAATTAAGTCTGTTGAAAACCAATCAGCGTTTGAAAGCTAGCGTGATATAGGCTTAGCAAAAATACGATGTTTCTTTTTAAGGATTTCAAGTTGTTTTTTACTCACGTATTTTGTAGTTACGAGGACATCCCTTTTGATAAAAACAAATATATATTTATTTAAGGAACGACTTGTTCCAATACAATTGTTGTAAACAAGCGAGCAAAGAATCAAACATAAAGGTTGAAGCGTAGAAGTGTGACATCAGCATCGATGATGATAAAAGTCAAAGTTTGCGTAACATAGCGCATTTTAAAGTAAAAAAGAAACTCATTGTGAGAAATATTTCTAGTTTTAAAAGATTTTAAATTTGCAAACTGCGTCATGAGAGAGACCATACTTTATTTTCTAAAGGAAAAGACAAAGGTGATGATTTTTTTTCATTCGACTATCATTGCCACAAGTTTTGTAACTTCATAGTTTTTCGATAGAAAAAAAAAAAGATTTATATCTATAACGATAAATATAATTTGCATAAATATAGGGCGCTTTAGATCTAATATGCAAATGATATTTGTCGATAAATCGTCCCACTAATGTTCAACAGAGTTACTACATCTGTCAGAGAAGTTGGAACGTTTTTAGGTTAATGATTGTCATTAAAAAACGAAACTCTCTCTTCATCTGCCTCCTTATAAAATAACATATCTGTTGGTTGGCTAATTTACACTTATGGACAAAAATTAAGGATGTTGTACTTTTTAGCATGTATATCGGGATTCAGACAATAACGCTCAAAGATATTTGATACGCAGTGACGTTTAATGTGAAGATAAACGAGATAACCAAGTGCAAACAAAATTGCCTCTGCCTTCTTAAAAAAAGCAGACGACTGGTAACATCATTCCACTTCCGTAAGTTTAGTCCATGAGTGTAGTTTATAACTCTATGTATGTAGAATATGGGAACTTATTTACACCATTTATTCCAGGATAGTTGGCTGTACGTGGAGTCCGCACAGTTAGCAGGTAGGTTTAAAGAATTATAAAAGTTTCCGGAGATGAATTTATTTTTATTGTAAAACAGTCTCAAGCTTTTGGGCATCTCTGCCGTTCTATAAGAGAACATATACAATAGAAAAAACGCCGCCTGATTCTAAATCGACAATAATCATCTTTATCAACGCATCAAGGACCATTTCAAACATAATCTTCGAACATAGCAATCTTTAATCAAAAATATCGATCTTCAATATAACATCCATCTTTAATCAAACATAGCCATCTTTAAGCCATAGTAATTTTCAACAGACCATCGCCTTCTCCAACTAACGCCAACCAACTTCGGATATCTCTAGCCTTCGCCATCTTCAGCGCTTTCAAGCTTCCAGATTCTTCTCCTCAGCAACTTTGTGTCCATCGCAACGATCTCCCGAGGTCTTCAAATCTAGCCCATCATCCATTTCAAGGTACATTATTCCTGTCTTCCATACTACCACTTTCCTGCCATTTTACAAAATTTTCCAAATGTCAACTTTTCTAATTCTCGCCCATGCTTTTCAATAATTTTCAATTGCTTATTTGCATATAGTTATATCAGTAGGTAAGTTTTAGCATCAGGCGGTTTTTTAGCCTCAGGCGGCGTTTTATCCATTTATATGTTCTCCTGTAAAAGGGCAGAGATACCTGAAAGCTTAAGACCGCTTTAAAAAAAAAAGCTCATCTCCGGAAACTTTTTAATTGTTTAATTAATATTCAGGAGATTTAAATCAATTGGGGTAGTTAGGTTTATACCGTTTTAAAAATCTCTAGAGACACAGTTAGTATCATTGGTGTTCTTCCAGCTTGTTCTATGCTGCACAATCCAGTAGATAACTGTAGGTGATGATCTAGTGAGATGATGTAAGAGTGTCAGTATCGGACTTCCTATTGGCATCATTGTTAGGACAGTAGCTCATGTCTAACGTATATATATATATATACATGTTATATAAAAAGAAGATTTTCTGCTGAATTTTGATAATCTCGTGGATTAAGCTATGGTAATGCAGTCGTGGTTAAAAATCTTGAAATTATAATAAATAAAATAATTTTGTTCATAAATTGTTTTAATTGAGCTAAAGGAATATATAAAAAACATAATTTGATAAAAGTAATGCCTGGCTTAAGGCGTAATAATAAAATAAATAAACTTATTTACATAATGTACAAAAGATTTGAGCCGGCCATTGGGAAACAACAACAATGAGTTTTTATAGGGGAAGCGTGACCTCTGGCGGTCGATTTAGCAGAGTATTTGAATCTATGAAATATAAATTTAAAAAAATAATATTTTTATATAACATATATAAATGAAGAAAAAGGCATATCCTTATCGTGCAACTGAAAGTTGCTAAGGAGATGCCTTTTTCTTAATTTATGCACCTTATCCCAGTACAATATTACATTTGTACTATTTTTTCACATATATAAATGGTTTAAATATATACTCTCTCAATGCCTCTATCTTCAACAATATTTGCTAAACTAAAACTTTGCCTCATGTAAAACTGACTTTACTATGTGTATATAGCCATGGATATTTTCATATGTAAATATTACTATGTAAACAATGCTATGTAGTTAATGATAATTTCTTAATAAAGATTTTTAAAACGTAGGACAGTAGAGTGACAAACCACTCGAAGTAAGTTGCCAGAAGAATGTCTAAAAAGTTGCCTTAGCCACCTCAGGTAGAGTTTTTAGACTTAGTTTTATCAGGATATATATAAGTTTCTCTCAAATAAGATGGTTTTGGTTGTTAAGTGGGCTATAAAATTGACGATAATTATCCCAATTTTCATTTAAAAAATCTTACATAGCAAGCCAAAAAATGCTGATCGACCCCTTTTTCTTTCACATAATTGTTTTTCTTCATTAAAACTTGGCGAGAATTTCTGAAAAATTTGAGCCCAAAAACCGAAGAAGGTAAAAACCAAAATTGAAGATAAAAACTAAGCAAAATATTATTTATTAGAAACATGCCTTAAAGCTTCAAGTTCTATTGACATTGTAGAAATTTCAGAATTTTTAAATAAAAAGTTCTTGCATGTGTGACTTTAAGAGATTTGTTCCGAAGAGAGATGTTTAGAAATGGTGGTTGCCTCAGACGGAGGTAGATAATCTGTTTGATGTAATCTAGGTGTCCGTTGGTGTGAATGTTATCGTATAACACATCTTTGGATTATCCAACAGAGTGAAATCTAAGATAGTGAAGCGCTTCTGTTTTTTACACTAACGTTGAAACACGGATTCTCAAATCTCTCTATTCGTCTACACCGTGGTGCCGCTGGAGACCCGCTGGCGATTCTCACCAAACTCTGCAACGCTGACAGAGGCGCCATATTCATTGTGCATATATATATATATATTATATAAAAATATTATTTTATTTAAAATTATATTTCATAAATTCAAATACTCTGTTAAATCGACCGCCAGAGGTCATGCTTCCCCTATAAAAATTGATTGTTGTTGTTTCCCGATGGCCGGCTCAAATATTTTGTACATTATGTAAATAAGTTTTTCATTTTTTAGATTCTCACGCCTTAAGCCAGGCATTACTTTTATCAAAATATGTTTTTTAAAATATATATTCCTTTGGCTCAATTAAAGCTATTATTGATCAAAACTATTTTTATTATTATACTTTCAAGATTTTAACCACGACTGCATTACCATAGCATAATTCTCAAGATAATCACATAACAACAGAAATCTCTTTTTATTTATAACATATATATATTCTTCCCGTGTTTCTAATTTCTTTTTAGATTCATTTCTAACAAGAGAATCGTCTGTATAAGACGGAATGTCTTAATAAAGGCTTGTGTGTGTGTATATATATATAATCATATATATATTTTTTTTCAAATAGTGCAGACTGTGTACTTTTACACGTATTGACATGATGTCAATAAAATTATTTTCATTGTCAATTGTCCATTCATCTACACATGTTTAAACGTCAGGATTATAAAAATAAACTTTTATCCATCGCTCTCTCTTAGACACTTCCGTAAAATATTATTATTCTTATAATGAGAATTAATTGTCGTATTATGATTGATATAAATATAATTTCACAATAATTTATGATATTGGTTTCCACTCGCCTTTTCAGTGATACGCTAACCTATGCACTGTGGATTCTGTGGCCACTGGACATGTGTCGGACCTGGAGGCTGTTGGGTTCTGTGATACCTGAGGTATAATAGCTCCATCAATGCTTCCTTCCTGTGGTGAATCTGTATAAGACCGGTGGTCTTAATAAAGCTGTATGTGTGTGATATTGGTTTTTACATATATTTGTATATTAATTTAATTTTTTATTTGTTTTATGAACATATTATTTATTGTAATAATTATTCTTTGTATTTTCCGACAATCCACTGTGACTACACATCTCTTCGGACATTGATGTGGGAAATAAAGTATTCTCTGGGCTACCTTAAATATAGTTGTCTTAATTACAATAGGAGAGGGATCGCAGAATGTCATTTCTAAGAGAAGGAATAATGTCTCTCTTCTTCTTCTTTCTTATCTCCACTCAATCATATTAGGGTACTGGATGAAGTAGAATGCGTCTGCCTTTGTCATTAAGACTTGGAGCACTACTCAGTGGCAGGCCGACTTAGCTCCAAAAGAAATGGCCGCCTCTGACATGAGGAACAGACGCCATGTGCAGCCGCTTCTAACATGGAGTACAAACGCTGCTCATCCTGTATCCCTAAATTAGGAGCCCTTAAAGGGTACTATCAGCCGGGCCAGATGAACCCAGGGTTTTTTAGCGAGCTTGTTACTGCTCCCTCTCTTCCTTTTTCATCCGGGTTTGGGACCGGCAAAGGCGGAGATACATCTCTCTAACGGCGATAATGGAAAGATGCAGGACATGTCTGAGGGGAGAATCAAGGCTGAAGAATCTTCCAGAACGCAGCCTGGTGCAGCATCTGTAGATTGACTACTTCATATAGAATCACTCTTGCCTCTCACTGCTCTCAGGCGCTGTTCCCTGCCATCTCCACGTTTCCTCCACCCCTGCGAGACATTGCCAAATCATTGGATCCCTTACCACTGGAAGTCGCGTTCTGCCATGGGGGCTAGAAGACCATGCCTAAAATGGCCAATTAGCCCGGAAAGAAACTCAACTCATACAGAACCTTCTCTGAGAGGTCGCTCTAGATTCATGGATACTCCTGGTTACTTCTAGAGATGGTCGTTCATTGAGTTTGGATCAAAATAAACATTTTTGATTTTTCAAATGTGTAATCTTCAATAGCCTACCCTTATTAGATAAAGGCACTGAAGGAGGAGGACGCTTGATATGATAGTTCATCAGATGGATCGGTGATGGGAGGTTCCACTGTAGGTAGAAGATACAGTAGAACCTCTCATCAATGACTTGTCTGAAGATTCACCATTTTTCTTTATCCACTATATATCTCCCACTATTGAACTAACCCAACCTACAATCAGAGACCATACTCAGCGTTATTTATTTTGTTCTATTTAAAAAAAGAGAAAATTTCTGCAATTTCTCAACGAAAGAAGAAAATATTGGAATGACCTAGCATATCAGTGGTGAATCCTCCCAGCCGTTTCACCTATTTGATCAACCAGACAGTTACAGTAATTATAAATACTTTTATATCGTCTGTTTTGTGCTTATCAAGTGATATTTTCTTTTTTGATTAGGAAAAAATGGTGTTTTTCAATTAATTATTCTGAATATGATTTTGGGATTGCGCGCGCGCGCGCAGGAATTATGGACGTTTTTGCTTCGAATACAGGCCTTCAGCTTAAAGCACACACACAAATAAACACAAACCTGTTTCTCGATAACATTATTATTAAACAAGTTTATTATAAACAATTTAAAAGTGTGATATTTGACTTTGTTTTTCAGAACTAAGTGCATCAATCTCGACTGATGGTGTCGCTACAAGTAAACAGTTTCCTAAATGGACATAAGTGATTCGTGTTCTCACTTGTAACCTGATGTGTTGCATGCGACTAGCAAGCTGTTAACAGACATACTTGATTCCAAATATCGAAACTATCGACAAAGCATGTTTATAAACTCAGAATATTTGTCTTTATTCTGGTACCTTTTATAGAACTCTTCCAAATCAACTTGATTAGGTTTCTTCATAATCACATTCCACGATGTTCTAATTGTAATCTTCCTGGTAAAAAACACTTGCATCTACAGCGAATAATGTTTCAAAGTCAAAAATCACAGGGTATTTTAAAAATTCTGAAATCGGTTTTTATATTGGCGAGGTTTAAGTCAGATACCAAAGAAGCGTATTTCTTTACCGTCTCTTGCGTGACGTCTGGTTGCAATGGCAATATAAGGAAGTAAGTAAAGTCTTTGTCCTCAAACATTGCTCCAAAGACTAAGTGTCATTTAAAAATTCTGAGAGAGATAAGTGAAACACTTTTATTGACATCTAGTCAATAATACATTTTAAATAAATGAAAGGTAATGAGAATTTACAATGATTTAGGAGCTAGGGAGGCTCCACCATCTTGATAGGGTCCTCCTCCAGACGAGGAGAGGGTCTTCTTGGACTCCTCGTATCTCCAGGCCCAGGAAGTGCCTGTAGATGCGGGTCTTGGCAGATTCCAGGATGGCCAGGGAGTCGTTCTCCAGGTCATGCAGAGAGAGATTGAAACTACTTCATTACAATTTTCATATAAGATTATAAAAGGTTAAATACAGAGAGAGCGATAACTATCATCATACATCTTATTAATCAACTCATCTTTCTCTTGTAAACACGATAATTAAGATTATTTAGGTGGCTAGTTATATTAGCCAGAAATATAAAGTCGCCATCCCACTCTTTATCTTTAAACTTTACAATATCTTTTGATTTCCTGGCAAAGAATTATTGCTTTTATTGATTAAAATTAAACATTCTTTTTAACATTTTGAAACGGGGGTTATTCATCTTACTCCTACATTTAGAATGCAACGTCATTATAATCTGAGTTATCCAAAGACCTTAGAAATTCTTGAAAGAGACGATTATTCAACCCATTCGATTTAATGAAGATCATTATTTTGGCGACCACTTTAATGACATGGTCCTTTTCAGGAACTTCGAGCTTAAATTATACTAGTGAATAATGCAATAAAAATTCAACAATTTAACTTTGGAGGCCTCGTTTCAAAACAATTTTACTAAGCTTTCGTTAAGTTGTAGCGAAAAGAGAATCAATGTCGCGTTAGCTGCTTCTAATATACCTCGAGACATAGTTTATTTTAGTACCCGATTGTATAATTATACAAGGTCATGGAGACTGATAACCTAGAGATTGTAGTGTCCTTTAGTGTATAAAGTGGGTGTCTAATTTTTCTGTCTATTTAGTAGGGCCATAATTTTGTTGGAAAATATATACAAGTCTACCATTGGCATGCATGATGCTCCTCCAACTTTCTCCCTGCTATGCAATTTCGTAGATAATTGTCGTTGATGGGCTTTGGAGATATAAGGTTTGTTTATTGCCAGTATTATATTGTCGGTCTTCCTCTTATCCTTGTGCCATTGGTAGAGCATTCTATGACAGTCCAATTGAATTAAGTGCAGGAAGGTGTCTCAGAAGGTATACAAACCAATCCAGTTCATACAAGTAAAATTTTGTAAAGAATCAGCATTCAAATCGTGTCTATTTGTCATTAAGTTTCCGCAAGCTAAAGATGGAAACCACAAAATAATTTGAGACCTCCACTTTCCTTATCTGGCGCTTGTTATTCCTCCATTATTCCTACAGAACCGGCTGTAAATACCTGTGGACACGCCTCCAGTCACTCTCATACCCGGATAGACACACAAGTACCGAGATCAAATCCGTCATTGAATAACTTTTTTTGTTTTTAATTTATTCAAACGTGACATCCAATTTGCAAACTATCTACTTCCACCAGTGCCTATAACTAAACGAGGCTTTAAAAATAAATTAAAACATAAAAATATGTTTTTTTTTTTTTTAAAATTGTAAAAGCGAGATTTCAAGTCACGAAGCTCTTATACTGGCTTAACAATGTCAAGTGAAGAAATATAAACTGTTTGTAAAATAAATGTTCTTCTATACAGGTACGGGCATGCATAACAAAATCAAAACCTTTGGAGTATTTTAGAAGGTATTATGTTTAGAGAGCCGCTTTAATTCATGACGCAACGCTAGATTTACCTACTACTTTATTATTAAAACAATTAGCTTTTATGCAAAATAAAAATACAAAAGATGATGATAAGAAATTAAATAAATATTAACATCATACATAACAGAAGGCTTTTAGAGTTTTGATTTCGTTATGTACGCCCGCACGTGTGCAGGTAAACATTTGTTTCTACAAACAGTTTGTAATTCTCCACCTGACATTGTTAAGTTAGTAGAAGAGCTTCGTTGCTCGACAGCTCGCTTTTCCAATAAAGTAATATTCAAGTAAAAGTAACGAGGCTTCGGTGACTTAAAGAGAAAGTGTTGAGAGAAAATAGCTTTCTACATATGTAGATATGTGGGGTGCACTTATAGTAAAATCAGTTCAAAATCTCTTCTTGCCAAGATTATAATTCAATATAATACACTGCGGCTTGTGATTGTAAAACGACAACTTGAAGTTACACCGCATGAGTTTCTTTTAAACGAAAAATCAAATTTTTATTTAAAGGTGAAATATCGACTATTTCTAACCTTTTTGGATGATGTATGAAAGGATTAATTATGAAAAGTAATGATGAACGGAAAAATAAAAGTGTCCAGGGATGGGAATCAAACCCACAATGTTCCAGCCTAGCCTAGTGGACATGGCATCTGCCCGGTAAGCGGAACATTTTGGGTTCGATTCCCATCCCTGGACACTTTTATTTTTCCGTTCATCATTACTTTTCATAATTCATCCTTTCATACATCATCCAAAAAGGTTAGAAATAGTCGATATTTCACCTTTAAATAAAAATTTGATTTTTCGTTTAAAAGAAACTCATGCGGTGTAACTTCAAGATTATCATTGCCTGTACCATTTGTCCTACGCTGTCGCTATAATGTTTGGAGGCTCATGACCTTCACCATAATCTCTCTCCATCTTTTATAATCTTGGGGAGTTTATCGTGTTAGAGTTATTACAACATCTTTAATATTGTTGCGTTGTTGGTTGACAAAGAATGACTTCCGTTGGTACAAAGGATCTTTAGGACTTTATTTAAGCTTAATCGATAAAATAATTACAGAAGAGTGCAAAATAAAGCAACAATAAAGAAAACAGCAGTTACAAACTCACCAACTGCAGAACAGTGAGAAAAAAACAGGAGACAGAAGTTCGTAGAACCTTCTAGAATCTTCCATGAAGTACACCGGCGTCGGCGGTAAGCAGCAGTCCGACCTCTTGAGACAGCAGCATTTGCTTGGAGTCCACCGCGTAGCTTCGATCTTCTACTTCTTTGCATGAGTTATATACCGGAGTAGATTTTTCCAGAACAGTCATGGTTAGTTAGCCAATCAGAAAGTCGCCAGCGCTGAGCCTGCGCAATCGCTACTGATTGACCAATCAGTTGATCTCCGATTTTTCAACATTTTTCTTGAACGTTCTAAAACATTCTATTTTGGAATGCGCCATTTTTTTACGTAACAATATGATCCTTCATATTTTCCTAGATCATTCTCCTTGTTACCTCTAGCAATTCCTGTAGACCTTATTTTTCCTTTGTCTCTTGGAGTGATGAATATGTATCATGTATACCCGGCAGTACTAAGCTTAATAAGGACGATGTATACATAGGTAGGGCAATTACATTATATAAGCGTGCCATCTGAAGTCTATATTATACATTATTTATGGCGTGAATGTTTCTTCATTTAAAATAAATATGATGAGCCAGGCCTTTCAAATATTTTATCATTGCAGTAAAGATAGTAAGATAGCGTTTATTCAAAAATAAATTCAAGGTAATAAGACCAAATCCAAATAAATAAATTATGTGTGACGTTTCGGTAACAGCGTTGTAACGTCACACACTATTTATTCATTTGGATTTGGTCTCATTACCTTGTGTTTATAATCTACTAGCCGAATGACCCGGGCAACGCCCGTGTTTTACCCGATTGAATGTTTTGATTCAAATACTATTTGTTACAATTATAAATTGGCGCCTTAAATAAATGCATATTTTAGTTAATAACTATAGCCTATGTGCTTTATCTGTCTATGTACTGTTGGCTTCCGTAGGCGTCTCTTACAGGGGAAAAAAAGAGAGGATTCCATTTGGTTATTAACTAATATATGCATTTATTTAAGGAGCGACCCACTCCAACACAATAATTACATAAACGAAAAGGCGAGTGGGGGGGGGGGCAAAGGTGGCGTGACCGTAGCCAACCAATAGGAGGGCGCCATTAAAAAAAAAAAAGCAAACGGTGACAGAGATGAAAACTGATGACTGATTGATTAGTAGATGAGGAATGACGCTCGTAACTGTATAATCTATAATATGAATTGTGCCTTATAATGAAAAATAAATTGTTTATAATTTTGAATACATGTGTATGTGGCCTTTTATACTATTTTTAGACTTTTAAATATTCCATATATTTAATATAATTTTCAATTCATTTTAGCTGTGATGATAATAACATTATGAAAAAGAGAAAGCAGTTCTTGATCCTGTAAATGAACGTTGCTGATGGCTAGCACCATCTGTTGGAATAATTATCAACTAAACGTAGATTTTTTTTTTCAAATCACAGAATATTGGTTTATGGATATTCTTTGTAAAATTTTACCTCTTTAATCAGGTTATTTCTTCTTTTCGTTTCATATAGTTTCATATTTGATGATAAAGTTTAGAAAGATATTCCATTCAAGAGATAAGATGTAAGTGATAATGATTAGCTAATAAGTTTTACTCCGGCCTAACCTGCCTCTTCCCTAACGGAGATCCTGTCTTTAACCTCCCTAGCCTGGTTTTAGAGGACTTTGTATATATCCGCTTTACGCGGCCATTGGGGCTCAAAATTAATTTTATTTTGGTTAGCAGACCGTAAATAAATATATTTCCGTTATAAGTTTTACTTATGTTGTGCCTAAACACGGTTTTGTATTTGGTGTCTTGTCCTTTAAGCGAAAGAGATGTGCTCGAAGAAAAATAGTTGTGGAATTTTTTCACTTACTCAAGCTGGTTTTCATATTTTTTTCGTTAAACACTAACACCAAGAATAATTTTCGAAGTGCAAACGATATAATACAGTGGACCCTCGGTTTGCGAGCATAATCCGTTCCAGAGCCATGCTCGTACTCCAAAACGCTCGTAGTGCGAAACTAATTTCTTATTTTTAATAATTGAAACTCGGGCAATTCTTCCATGAATTTTAGTTTAATTAGAGTCGGTAAACACTTCGTGATAAGTATAAGAGAAGCTTGTACTCGATTCAATATTTGAAATCATAGCTATCATTGCTCGCGAGTTGCTCGTAATGCGAAATTTCACTCGTAATCCGAGGTAAAATTTTTCAAAAAATTTTGCTCGTACTGCGAAAAGCTCGTACTCCAAGGTGCTCGTAAACCGAGGGTCCACTGTAATTTAAAAAAATACAACAGTTCTGTATCAATCTGGTGGATTAAATTGGTGAAACTGCTGAGAAGATTCACACCACTGATGAGAGTCAAGCTTTCCCAAATCTTTTCCATCTACAGTTCCCTATAATTGTAGGAATTCTTCTTGTTAGAAGAGATACCATTGAAAAATTCCATCTTCACAAATTCGATATATCTTAAAGTTGAGTTGATGAATCTATTCAATGCTATTTCTTTTTAAAACAAAGAACGAAATTCTACACAATTAGTGAACTGAAATTTCTACAGTTATAGAAGTTTCATTCCATAATTTGGTTAACCAAAACATCGCCAAGAATAAGCCTTTTCATGTACAGACTTTATAAGCAAAATCAGCATACAATAGTTGTAGCTTAGAGCTGGTAGATTAAATTGAAGAAATCGCTGGAAGGGTTCAATATTGATGAGCCAAGCCTTCCCAAATCTCTTTTTAATCTTCCATTCACTTATTGTAGGAAAAAATTCGTCCTTTATCCAAAAAACAATAGTGTTGAATAGTTCCATCTATTACATACAGAGTATGCTATATGTATTGTTTACTATTGTTTGAAAATTAAAAATATAACACATAAAAAGATTATGCAGTGGGCGCAACAATACCGATAGAATTATATATAAAAATGACGGTCCTGTGGATCTGGGAAATAAAAACATTTTTTTAACAGATCCAAGTACACCTTTTTGTATAGAAACAACAACAAAAAGCTTTATTAAGACCTTTTAGTTTTAGGCAGATTCTCCGAAGAGAGGAAATATACAGGAATAACAGTAATAGTAAAGATAATCAGCAATGTTATTTATATTGTATTAAATAAAAGGGGAAAGAAGAAAGATAGAGATTAGCATAATTTTTATATATTTATATTCAAAAGATTGTCTTTTGTCTCAAATTCAGAGAGAGTTGAGATGATCTGGTCTTACCAAATGGATCCTACTGTATATAGTAGATTAATATTTCAAACAATAATATCATTTAACACAAAGCAATAACGCGCCATCTATACATATAAAATGAAAGGATTTAAAAGCACGAATGTTTCTTTTATACATAATACAAACTTCTACTGCCCTTACTGCGATTTTATATGTATAGATGGCGCGTTATTGCTTTGTGTTAATTTATTCCTAATGGCCTTGTCTTTATTGTTTGCTGAAGAGCATTGCTCGATGCAAATATTTGAATGTAATTCTACTGTCCTATAAGCTTATGTCCATAGTTTTCTTGAAAACCATTTCTGAGATACCATCCTTCAGTGCTGCGTATATAAGCAAAATCGTCCAATACAGTATTGGAGCTCTTAGAAGCGGTCTGGTGGATTAAATTGACGAAACTGCTGGGAGGGTTCACCACTGATGAGCCAAGCCCTCCCAATATATTTTTCATCGCAGTAAGGGCAGTAGAAGTTTGTATTATGTATAAAAGAAACATTCGTGCTTTTAAATCCTTTAATTTTATAATGATATCATTTGATGATAAAATAATAAGCAAAATTCCTTAAAAACTAACTCCATTCATGTCAAAAAACCGAGGTTTACTTGGATGTTAAGAAGATAAACGTCAGTTTTGTTAAAGTTTGTACAAAAAAGATTCCAAAAGATATACCAATATATTTTATCGGATATAAGACATTTGAAGTCCTATCATTTCAACAATGGATAACATATTTGACATCTAATCATCACAACAATAAGGAATTCACTGTTAAATAGATCCATTGTTGTGGAGAATTCTTTGAGACATCCTGCGGTCAACAAGTATCCACTTGTCTGGGCGGTAAGTGACAAAATTCGGTCAAATTCAGTCAGCTAGATTTGGTGACGTGTCATTGTGATGGTACCAGTTGGTGTCCCTCCTGAGTGATATTAGGAGAGCCATCGCTATAATTTAACCAGTTCAATTTACATACTATTATAAATCCTACCAATAAAATTAGACTAAGATGTTAATAGTTTAATTAATAAATCTGAATATTAATCAAACAACTCGACTTTTCAGTGATACGCTAACCTATGCACGGTGGATTCTGTGGCCACTGGACATGTGTCGGACCTGAAGGTTGTTTGGTTCTGTGATACCTGGAGTATAGGAGCTCCATCTATGCTTCCTTCCTGTGGTGAATCTGTATAAGACCGGTGGTCTTAATAAAGCTGTATATGTGTGTGATATTAATAAAAATGCCACAGGTTTCTGGAAATGAGTTTCTTCATCTTTATTAAAAGTTTTCTCAAGTTTTCGGGTATCTCTGCCCTTCTGCAGGAGTACATAAAAACATATAATTAACATATATTGTTGTTACTGAAGAAAGGTAGAGATGCCTGAAAGCTCGATAATAAGTTTAATAAAGATAAAGAAGATCATTTCCAGAAACTTGTGGCACTTGTTTAAATAGTTTAATCAGTCCCAATGTTTATCAAAGTAGAGAAAGAAAATTCCCCCAAAAGCTCTCATTCTATCAAAGTTTAAAATGAACGGCACCTACACACAGAAGTTTTTATACTCCATCAAATGTTCGAAGATAAAAAAAATATCAAGGATTAAATACGATTTAAAGAGCAAAGTCTCTTTGAAAATCATAAATATATTTTAACACATTACTTTCTTTCAAATATATATAATTACTAGCGGATGTACCCGGCTTCGCCCGGGTTTTACCCGAGTAAAGGTTTGTCTAACGAATCTCTCGATAAAGTGAACATTTTTTTCCCGGTCCCTTGAAAAATACTCGATTAGTTGAATAAAATCAATATTAATTGGTTCCCTCGGTAATTGGAAGTTAAAGGAATAGTATCTTGCCTTGGAATTGTATCATTATTCTTGTCTCAAATAAATTGCCGTGTCATCCTGAAATTTGTCTTTCCTAATTTTCTACATTACAAAATCATCGTATCATCATGATAATATTTAGAGCAGATTGTTGAATTATAACAGATAAATTAGAATATTTATCTTGATTATTTTTAGGCGAAAAGGTATTTCAAAAATTTTATTTGCTAGAAACCTTCCCAGTACTATACTAAATAACTTCCCAAAGTTTCATGGCGTTCCAATGAGTGGTTTGGTCAGGCATAAAGGACACACACACATACATTCATTTTTATATATAAAAAAGCTATTTCTACAGAAATTATACTACAATGAATAAAAATTGAAAGAAGGGGGAGCATGGCTCATGGCTCGAAATATGTTTTATTTATATATTTTTAAAATAAAAGTAGTAATATAAAATATTTATAATTTTTATCAATAAAGGTCGCTATAAGTTTAAAATATTTTTAAAGTTTCTTTATGGGGAATCACGCTTGGCTAGCTTTCCGGTCATACAGGATCCACAAGCAAGAAATAAAACAAGAAAACAAAGGTGGAGGAATTCACAGAGAGACGCCTGTATATTCTACTAGCCGAATGACCCGGGCAACGCCCGTGTTTTACCCGATTGTGAATGTTTTGATTCAAATACTATTTGTTACAATTATAAATTGGCGCCTTATATAAATGCATATGTTAGTTAATAACTATAGCCTATGTGCTTTATCTGTCTATGTACTGTTGGCTTCCGTAGGCGTCTCTTACTGGGAAAAAGAAAGAGAGGATTTCATTTGGCTATTAACTAATATATGCATTTATTTAAGGAGCGACCCGCTCCAACACAATGGTTACAAAAACGAAAAAGCGAGTGGGGGGGGGGGGCAAAGGTGGCGTGATCGTAGCCAACCAATAGGAGGGCGCCATTCCAAAAAAAAAAAAAGCAAACGGTGACAGAGATGACTGATTAAGAGATGAAGAATGACGCTCGTAACTGTATATAGAATCATATACTAACTAGCCGAGTGACCCGGGCAACGCCCCTGGTTTACCCGAAGGGCCTTGGAAGACACATTGATGGTGGGTTGAAAATTCTAATAGGTATATTCGGATTTCTTGAAAGTAGCATTTCAATTAAGGTTAAATAAAAATAATTTATATCAATTAATTTAAATCTTCTGGATATTAATTAAATATGTTGATTATCAGGCGTCGTTTTATTCAGTATATAAGTTCTCCTGTAGAAGGACAGAGATACCTGAAAGCTTTAGACGGTTTTACAATAAAAAGAAACTAATCTACAGAAACCTTTTTAATTGCTAAAAAACCACTTTCTAAGCAAAGTATATATATTCGGGTATAATACGACCATAGATATACAGGGTGATCCAAAAGTTCCGCACTATTTTAAAAATTAATAACTCCGCGAATATTTGCGCTAGAGCAATGCGGTAAACACCATTGTGTTCAGGATGCAATGGGAATTTTTTTATGGCAAATAATGAAAAATTCGAAATTGATTTTAGCTACAATTTTATTCGCCAGATGGCGCTCTACCAGAATCAGAGATTCAGCGGCCAAATTGTTTGATAAATTGAAAAATATAACTGATCAACACGCATTTTTCCTTTTTGGAAACCAGTAAAGAACCCTAATAAAATCAAATAACAAATTAATAAAACACCACTTCGCCAAAAGTAGAAGAATTGGTTGACGATTTTTAAATACAAGTAGAGATATGTAAAATAGGTAAATGCAAATTAAACATGTAGCAAAAAAAAATTGATATTTTAGATATGGTTTGTTTTCGAAAATAATAAATTTATAGTTTTTTTAATTCAACTCTCTCTCAGTATCGATTGAACATCCAGAGTAGAGCTCCAAGTAAAATTTCTACTGAGAAGAAATTCTGATTATAAGCAAAAAAGTAATTTAAAATTGAATTTGAAACACGAAATATATCTACTATTAGATATATTGATGAATTCAATAATACAAACTAATCTTAAAAAAAAGTAATTTGGGTGATGATAAATAAAGTAGAAATTGAAGCAAAAAATCTAAAATTATAAAATTGAATAAATAAAAATTCTATATACAGTTACGAGCGTCATCAATTCTTTTTCATCTCTGTCACCGTTTGCTTTTTTTTTTGGAATGGCGCTCTCCTATTGGTTGGCTACGATCACGCCACCTTTGCCCCCCCCTTCCCCCCCACTCGCTTTTTGGTTTTTGTAACTATTGTGTTGGAGCGGGTCGCACCTTAAATAAATGCATATATCAGTTAATAACTAAATGGAATCCTCTCTTTCTTTTTCCCAGTAAGAGACGCCTACGGAAGCCAACAGTACATAGACAGATAAAACACATAGGCTATAGTTATTAACTAATATATGCATTTATTTAAGGCGCCAATTTATAATTGTAACAAATAGTATTTGAATAAAAACATTCAATCGGGTAAAACACGGGCGTTGCCCGGGTCATTCGGCTAGTGTAGTATATAGACCGCTATGTATTGTTCAGTATATTTGGAGGAGATAGCTTAAAACTTTACAACTGAGAGCTCTGTTAGTGTACTATCTATATAGATAGTTTTTTTTGCTTATCCCTAAGTACACGTGGTAGAGGCCATGATAATCATAGTGGGTAGAGGTAGGAGACTGCTTTTACTGTAAGTACACCACATGTCTATACATGTAAAAATCAGATTGCTTGAAACGTTACAATATAATGCGGCTTATGATTGTAGAACGACATTTGAAAAATATCCCGCATGTGTTTCTTTTGAACGAAAAATTGAAATTTATTTTAAGGAGAAATAACGATTATTTCTAACCTTAGGGATGAAGTATGAAAGGATGAATTGTGAAGAGTAATGATAAACGGAAAAATAAAGTGTCCAGGGATTGGAATCGAACCCACAGTGTTCCGCTTACCGGGCAGATGCCATGTCCACTAGGCTACCCTGGACATATTTTTACGCTCCAGGGTAGCCTAGTGGACATGGCATATATATGGCTTATAGAAATACGAACCAAAAGATTGCGACAGACACTCATCGCGTTTGAAAGCTGGCACGATCCATTATTCATATTTTTACACATGACTATAATGTAAGCTTTTAGGTATGGAAAAGGTAAAATAAGGTATAGATGTAATTCTTGGTAGAACATACCTTTAGTAGATCTTTCATTGTTTAGGTCGCTTGATTATTCAGTAACTGTACGTTTTGGTTAGGTTAGGTCAAAAGGTAAATACGTTTAATCCAAAATTGAAGATATATAAACTTACAATTGTTCGCATTCCATTCCCTATATACAAATTAAACTATACTAACCTATATATATAAAGAGAATAATTTGATAAGGCTCAATTTAGATTATAGCTACAAGAAAATAAGACCTAATCAAAATAAATTAACAGTGTGTGACGTTTCGGTAAAAACGCTATTAGTTTTTGTAGAATAGTGTATTGTTTAAACCTTATTTGAGATTTATCTTGATAGTTTACGTCAGTTTAGGTTAAGCTATATTGAATCTCAAGTTAGCTCTAGGCTAGCTAGCTAAATATCACCTACAGCATTCGCGCATAAAACCTGAGCGTGACAGCCAATCAACAGCGTTTGTCACTTCCAGTAAACAGGGAAGTGGATTATAAAAGTATTAGCAATTATAATTCTGTGAATAAATCTAAATTATTGTCAAGGGCTGAAAATATCAGGCTTCTGGAAATACGTTTCTTTTAAAACATTTTAATTCACAAATCTCTAACTTGCGGGCACGAAGGCAATAAATTTGTAAATTAAAATGCATAGTGATTCCATATGATGATTTGTTTTCTTTCTTTTTTTTTTTTAAAGAAGAAACATTCCGTAAATATGTATCAGGAAATAATATTCAGTCTAGCCATAATTATTGTTACAAAACCAAATCGGTGATAAAAATTTTAATTTGACCGCGTGAAGTATTCAAAATACAGTAGTTGTTATTTGAATATCTCGTGCACACATGTTTAGAAAAAAAATTCGGAATATATTTGTTTTTTGATAATGGATTTGGGTGTTAAAGAAAACCGTATAGCTGTAATAGCCTTACACAAGGTAGGCCTTCACCCATCTACTTATATAATTGCCTTATTCTGTCTGTGTGAAGTTCACTGTGTGAAGTTCACGGATAGATTTTGGTCAGAATGGATAAAATAAAAAAGTGTCAAGGGATGGGAATCGAACCCACGACCTTCCGCTTACCGGGCAGATGCCATGACCACTAGGCCACATGACCACAATTTATAATTGTAACAAATAGTATTTGAATCAAAACATTCAATCGGGTAAAACACGGGCGTTGCCCGGGTCATTCGGCTAGTTTGTATATAAAAGGTGTGTGCTCTGAAGTTTCATTGCATTATCTAAATAAATGCTTATCCTTTGAGGTGTTTGAGATTTTAATGCACTCGATAAGAAAAACTACAAAATGTTATAAAAGAAATTTATCCCTTGAAGACTGATATGTTCACCTTTAGTATTGATAAAGGGATTATTTTATTGAACTATAAATTATTGTGTATGAAGTCTTTCATTGATGATAAGTCCCGGTACCTATACCGGGACTAAACACCTGGTATTTTAATACTGGAAACACAGTAGATAGTATAATATTGTCGCGAAATTTGTTTAGAGTGAAATCAAAGTAATTGTTTAATTATTAAATATGTAAATATTTTAATAGTTCGGTGTTATGTAAATTTTGTAACTAGATATTTTTCCTTCTTTTTCTTTACATAAAAGGTGAGAAAGATATCACTCAATTTTCGAGCCTTAATTTAATAATAAAACCTGCTGAAATAGCTCTGTGTACCTCTATTCATTTAATTGCGACAATATGAACAGATATAAAATTAATACAAAGCAATAACGCGCCATCTATATATAACGAATAAAGACATTAAGACGCGAATTTATCTTTTCACAAATAAATCAAACTTCTACTGTCCTTACTGCGATGAAAAATATTGGGAGAGCTTGGTTCATCAGTGTTGAACCCTTCCAGTGGTTTCGCCAATTCAATCTACCAGACCGCTTCTTTAGAGTTCTAATACTGTATTGGATCATTCTGCTTTTATATTCTACACTGAAGAGTAGAATCTTAGAAATGGTATTTAAGAAAATTATGGACATAAGCTTTTAGGATAGTCTTCATTCGTTAAATATAAAATTTAAAAATATTTTCTTTTTCAAAGTAAGTTTCTAGGTTAAATTTAACCTCAAATTTTCGAATTCTCGCTCTTCAACAGACAAAGATAAGAGTGAAAGTGGGAGATAACGATCTATGGTATTCATTATTGATGTACAAGAAATGATTTACTGTATATTGATGGAATACCGTTTTGGAATTTCGATACTTACGTTGATACCGTTCTTGTCTTTAGATATTAGGTATGGATTCTATGGTTATAAAATCTCTGTATGATTTGGTAAATGGTTTACTGTAATGGCAGGTAGTAGTGGGCTGTCCATATTGAATTTATGGCTGGCACTTACTACATGTGGCTATACGAATAACCTAGAATCCTTGTTTATTAAATATTCTATTTATATGTTCTTTGATTCTCGGTTCTATTTTCTTGAATAAATCTTTATTCTTAAGAATGCAGTGTACCAAGGTTTATTGCGTATAAAAATCTGCTTTTTAGGTATTCTTCTTGGATTTTAGGCCAGGAATTTCTTCCTGCCATTTTTATCGGCATATTTATAAAATGATTGGATGAGAAAGATATTCTCACTTCTCTCTATATCTTCACCTGACTGGCTGGAGTGACCATTCTGCCTCCAAGTTAATGTAGGATTCAAGTTGATATTTTCTGGAAGGTTGTTTTCAGCCATTTCCATCTGATAAAGAAGAAAAATAAGAATACATTTTTACAGAGCCTACATACAAGTATATAATAAGCCTACACATTTATATATAAACAAAAAATATATAATAAAAATAATAAAACTGGGGCTCACAGACACTCATGGACAAAACTTAAGGAATTTGTACCTTTTAGCATGTATATCGGGATTCCCGAAAATAACTACGAAAGATATTTGATACACAGTGACCTTTATTGAAGATACACGAGATAACCAAGTGTGAACAAAATTGCCTCTGTCTCATTAAACAAAAAACAACAACAACAACAAAAAAAAGACAATGCCAGGCGACATTAAAGACTTTATACTTCTTTATGTTTGCTATCCATGGATGGAGTTTTATGTCTTTGAGAGAAATACATTGATCCGATAATATTAAAATAATAGTTTCAAGATTTGTGGAAAAGAAGGAACATAGATGGAATGGGGAAAGCAGCATGAAATCTGCCCACATACCACACACACATACCACCCTTGTTGTAAGACGAAACTACGTTCTAAATGAAGTTCTGGAAGGCTCGGAGAGAAAGTCGAGGAAGAAGGAAAAACCCAAGAGATTGACATGAACACGCATGGTCGGTTATTTTTCCAGAGACAATAGCTGAACAGAAGACTATTGTTACTAGACTTAATTTCAACAGAACACTACTGTAAAGTCCCAACTATTGACTTATTGAAGAGTCAAGTTTCGAATATTGTATTTCCTCCGCCGTAATTCCCATTATTTAATTACTGAGCTGATAATTGAGTCGACTAGTCATGGCTCTAGTTAAGTGGTGGCATCACGTGACGACCGCATGTGTCAATTGTCCAGTAGGCCACGTCACTTCCGGTTCCTAGGAGGCGCCGAGGTGGGCATTTCTCAGAATGGCTTGGGTGAACGGCAGTATAGGCATTTCCCCTCGGCCGCACCAACCTGCCACGCCATGCTGCTGCCAAGGGTAGAGGAGTACCATTAAACGCCGAGTTTCGACAGCTACGACTCGGTATTCAATCCCACATTAGGCACTTTTTTCCTGAGGAAAAATTTACTTCAATGTCCCCCGGATTCTTGTAAAAGCTCAACCTAAGTGAGGGCAAGTAATCAAACGGGGTTATAGCACATTTGTAAGTGTTAAATCAAGCTGTTTACTACATGTGTAGACATGTAGTGCATTCACAGTAAAAACAGTCACAAACTACCTATGATAAGCATGCCCTATACCAACTTTTTACTTAAGATAGCACCAAAAAAAACGTTTCTACCACAGGTATATAGCCCAGTATGTAATAGAAACAGGCCATAAGTAGAATGATACTTTAAAAAACGCTAATATTTGCAATATAGTATCTGAAAAAATAACTAAACGGGGTTCTAGCACATTTTTAAGTGCCAAAGTGTAGAAATGTGGTGCACTTACAGTAAAAGCAGTTACAAACTACCCATGATTATCATGGCCTATACCAACTGTACTTGATATAGCAAAATCACGATCAACTACCACGGCATTAACTGAAATAATGAAAATAGCTCTCGAACATAAAATTCAGAAATACACGGCCATAGTTACAGTTGATATAAGCGGAGCTTTTGACAATGTCTGGTGGCCAAAATTGATAAAGAGACTGGAAGAAGATATAGCACAAAAAAAAAGTTTCTCCTGCAGGCCATAAGTAGAATGATACTTTAAAAACGCTAAAATTTGGTAAATAGTATCTGGATACAATATTTAATGTAGATACATCTACAGTTCTTTATTTCCCGGCATTTCGGTGATTCACCACCGCCTTCCTCAGGGGAGATATTTCCCTTTAGGAAGGTGATAGTGAGTCATAAAGGAAATAAAGCTATTTAGGAACGGCTAATGTATCTACATTGTCAACAAACTCTCATTTAGCAAATGACAACGAAATATAATAGTTTAAACAAGAAGGTTTCACCTCCACCCTCACAATTGGTGTATAAGAAAAAAAACTCCATTCCATACCAACAATGAAGTCTCTAACATAGAAGAGACCAGCAGTTCAATAGACACAATAATTAAAGAACATAGCCGTAATATCATAAATCAAGATAACACATTTTTTAATACAAAGTTATACAAAGTTATCCCAAAAGTTTATAAACATATGCAAAAAATTGAAATATCAATATTATTCGCCGTTATGTATAATGTATTTGTATTATGTATAAAGTAATTGTATTATTATGTATTCGCCGTAATAATATTATTCGCAAGTAATAAGAAATGGGGAAAAGATCTATAAATATATTCGAAGATATTCCGCAACAGTACAATTCGTTTTTAAATTTAAAGAGTAGTTAAAAATGGTAGGTATAAATTGTACATAAAAGAAATAGATTTATTTATACTCTTGTGAAATCTTTGTAAATATTATTAGATTTTTTATATTTATTTTTGTTTTACAATTTCTCATTATATATATATTTATATAATTTATTTAAAAGATCATAGTCTTTTGTCAGTTAAATATTTGTTTTTTGACTCGTGCTTTAGATGTTGTACAAAATTTGGAATATCGCGTGAGAACGCCCTTGCAGCCTTAAAATAATTTCTAAACGCTTTGCCTAATGTTTTCATTTTTTTTCGCTCCTGACGAGAGGACAAAATATTTTTGTCGAAACGTCGAGACAATAAAAAGATTTACTGGCCGAAGTGTCTTTTATTTGAAGAAGAAAAACAACGTTTTAAGAAAAACACGAACTTTTGGACAACCTTATATTTCAACACGAAAATCTTACAGGTTATTTCAACCTACAAGATGTTTTTCTTAAAACGTTGTTTTTCTTCTTCAAATAAAAGACACTTCGGCCAGTAAATCTTTTTATTGTCTCGACGTTTCGACAAAAATATTTTGTCCTCATCAGGAGCGAACAAAAATTAAAACATTAGGCAAAGCGTTAGAAATTATTCTAAGGCTGCAAGGGCGTTCTCACGCGATATTCCAAATTTTGTACAACATCTAAAGCACGAATCAAAAAAACAAATATTTAACTCACAAAAGACTATGATCTTTTAAATAAATTATTGTTGACATCTTGTCACATTTCCCTAACATATTCTCCAAATACAATAGATTCATTATAGAATCTTTAATATCCAAATACAATAGCAGCATAAAGAGAATAATTGATCTACCCCAACAGTTCCAGCATATTCAACGCAGATAATGGCCATCCCCAAGGAAACTATCCTCCTAACCCTTTTTACAGTTAGAAACTATTTGAATTTACTTTTGATTTCTGTGAATCTCTATATTGTATGTGTTTGTGTTGAACGCCTTTGAGGAGCCAGTGACCTGATGAAGCTTGAAAACTTGCCTCCAATTTTGAATAAAAGAAACTCTTCGAATATTTTAATCTTTATTTAAATAGAATTATTCTTCAACTATATTTCATGTAACAAAATGATTTTTTTAAAGCACGAGAGTTTAGTATCTTTCGTGATTTGTAATGTTTTATTTTTTATATCAAGCTAGTTTTAGAAAAGGGGGATATTCCTGTGCCTTTTTAAAAAAGTAAATTAAAATATTCTTTATTATCTCAACAAACCGTTTTGAATGGCGAAAATACTAAGACTCTATCGTTATACCATAGTTTCGCCCTATGTACATTTCGCCCTAGTGTACATTAACCCATTCTGTATTTTCCTAAAAGAAAATTGAACATTAGTGAATGACACATCCTAAAGCAAATGACTCTATTTATTATATTTGAAATGCTTTATCTTCTGTGTCATTCCAATATTTTCAAATTATTATAATCAAAATGAAGATACTGGGTAGTTGTTAAGAGAATTGTATCTTTCATTGTAAGATAAATTTTAATCTTTCGACATTATAGTCTTCGGCAAGGTATAGAGATATGACATTTATGCATCTCTAACATGTCAACGAGCGTCATGCTAGAAAGTTCGCAATTTTCACAACAAAAAAAGTAAAGATGAACCCTAAAACTGATTGTGTTTATCTTGATAAATTCTGGATGGTTGTCGTATGTATAAATGTCTATTACACCCAGGTTATAAAACACAGAATGTGGGAATTATAAGACATTTGAGACAAAATTCCTAATAAAAGAAGATTCAAGTAGTTACTGTAGATTAGAATCACAATCTGTATCTTGTGTTAAAATGACCAAGATTACAAACAATAAGAAGGCATTGACATTACGAATGTATCTATATTTAGAAACGGATGGTATTGCTAAAGAAAGTTGTTGCCAGCATGCGTTGGCCTTCTTTAAATACACAGACACCAAATTTCTCGCTGATTCATGGAATTCTTTTGATTTGGCAAACTTTTCAATGAGTCATCCCACTTTGTTTAGGCTAAGAAAGTACAGTATCGTTCAGCCTTTTGCTTTTGGATGATAAAATACGTGAGTAAAAAAACAAAGATGATTGTCGTTTATAAGAACCCTTCTCTATCCATGTGAAAAGTTAGATATTGGTTTTTAAAATAATTTAAAACAAGTATCGTTCAGCTTTTTTCTTTTAGATGAGAAAATACGTGAGTAAATAAAAAGCGAAGATGGTTTGTGTTTATAAGAACCCTTCTCTATCCATGTGAAGAGTTAAATATTGTTTTTAAAAGAATTTAAAAGAAACATCGTTCAGATTTTTCTTTTTGGACGAGAAAATACATGAATAAATAAATAAACAAAGATGATTGACGTTTATGAGAACCCTTTTCTATCCATGAGTAGAGTTAGCTTTCGGTTTAAAGAATTCAAAAGAAGTATCGTTCAGCCTTTTGCTTTTGGACGAGAAAATACGTGAATAAAAAACAAAGATGGTTGACGTTTATGAGAATCCTTTTCTATCCATGAGTAGAGTTGGCTATCAGTTTAAAGAATTTAAAAGAAGATTAACATCAGAATTTGATGAGGATCACTCAGAACTCAGAAGAATCGCCCAGCAGATGTGGGTGCCAAAGAAATCATAGAAAAGGTCTATGCCATGATTATCTCAGATAGACGTACAAAGTTAAGTAAAGTAGCAAAGGTCATCAAATGAAAAAAAAAAACAGCGTTTTCTATTTATCATGAAAGGTTGAAGATGAAAAAGTAATCGGTTAAATGGGTGTGTGTTGTATATATCTTAAGTTTAATTAATTAATTGTTCCCACAGAGTATGTATGTAAGATCACAAGTAAATAGGCGCTAACCGTAACAAAATAAGTTTCTCTTTGTTTACTATCTTAAAGTTTTATTTGTTTTCTCTCTTGTAAATCAACAAAGATAATGTTTGATTAATATTCTTGGAATCAGTATCTTTAAAAAGTTTAAGCAAAGTCAACAGTGTGGAACGCGTTTGCTCTCGGCGGAGGATGAGATTTCAAATCAGTATTAGGATCATTTTAACTGAGATCCAATGGATTTTGTTGAACCAAATTGTGAGCGTTAATAAGACCTGAATTCCTTATTATAACACGAAAACCAAGAAAAAATCAAAAAGGTAAAACTATCACTGGATAATACAATCGATTCTATTTTAAATTGAAGAAGACACAAGACAAGATTCATTTGGCGAAGAGAATAGTTTATATAAAAAGGCGTCCCTGGATCTGTAAAGAAAAATAAATCTCAAAATATTTCGATAGATTGCTCCCTCTTTATAAATTTATTGCACAGTAAATTTAATTTACAAATTCTTGTAGATCACATGAAAACAAATTTGTCATTGGTCAAAAATAATTATTGATAATAATACATAAAAAATATATATAATAAAAATATTATAAAAATTAGAGGCTTTTTTGAAATTTGTGAAGAGAAAAGTGTTTTTTTTTTCAACATGACAATGCACCAGTACATTTATCCGAAGTTTTCGTAGCCAAAATGTATAAATTGTGTTAAGAATTACTGCTTTACCTTACGGCAAACTGTTATTATTGTAACTTCTAATTGTTTCCAAACATGAAGAAATTATTGGCGGAAAATAAATTTGACTCAAATGAGGAAGATCATTCGTTAGTTGGAAGTGGATTTCATTTCCCCTGAGGTGATTGACAGCGAGTCATTGAAACGTCAGGAGTTAAATAAATCATTGGTTGATGTAGTTGTGTTTTTTCTGAATCAAGTGAAGAAGTCACCACCGAGACAAAAAGCCTATTTTGGAGACCTCGACAATTCTCCACCCCCCCCCCCTTTTTTTTTTTTTGAAGGAATGGCAGGAAAAAATGTCAGGTAGGTTGGGAGAAGTGCAGATCCCTAAAAAAAGAGAACGATGTTTAAAAAATCGATTTGAAAAAAAAAAAAATTGAAAAAGGTGCATTATTATTCCGAACAGGGACACTTCGTGAACGACCCTCGTATAGATATCTATCAGGACCTCCATAGAACATCATTACTCCTGGTCTCTCCCTTTAGGTGGCCTCTTATTGGAGGTTAGAATATATCAGGACAGTTCATTTTGATCTTACAAAAGTAGTTGCTCGCGGAAGTAGTATATCTTGAAAGACCTTACTGTATATCAAAAATGGATTCTGTGCTACCTATATATAATAATTATAAAAAAGGCACATCCTGACCACTCACATGATCATTTCTAGATAGCAGAGCGCCATCTAGTGAGACAAAAATGACCCAAACGTTGATTTAACTTATTCAATGATATTTGGCCAAACTAATTTCTTGATAAATCAAGAAAAGTCACTCATTAACGCATTTCGGGCTGTGGATCCTCATCAGCATGGTGCAGACTGTACTTCAAAGACCAGAAAATTTTGTACAAGAGGCATCCTGAAAAATCAAGAAATGGGTATTCAAGGACAAATTTGCCTGAATATGCTGTTCAAGTGAAAAAAAAAGAAAAAATATGAAAAAGGGTCATGTGTTGATATTGCTACGTGGAAAATTAGGGAAAACCAACTTCTGGATGAGACAACAATTTATTTCAGGTAAGAACAAGCTATGAGTGATAAACCAAAGATAAGTAAAAGAGGGAAGTGTACAGAGTATAGCAAAATATAAACAAAAATAATACTCTGCTAATAAAATAATAAATAGTTTGTTACAATATTAAAAAAAAACAAAAGAGTTATGTCCTGACTGTTCATACAAGCATTTTAAATGGCAGATCGCCATTTGGCAAAGAGTTTCTTTATAATGAAAAGGTGAAGCTTGGCGATCTTTCGGAAAATAACGTCCTTAGACAGGTTTAATAAGAATAATACTGGTCTATAACTGGGTTGTAAAATACTACAGTCCAACTTGGATAATTCGAAACCCAAAGGGACAAAAAAAAAATCGAAATATCCGAAAATTCGAATTAAAAAGGGAAATTCTATTTATAGGGAATTCTAGAGACCAATATAAATATCTGAATTAAAGACGTTTTCAGATTAAAGACAACTAATTCTGTACATATATAAAATATCTTTCTTTTCTTCTCTCGAGCGGTAACTTGAGCTGCGAGGATGCATGGGCGCGCGCTCCTGCCCCAAACTTTGCTGGCATTTTAACCGCCTCCGAAGAGAAGAAAAATATTAGAATTTTTTATGGAATTCCCCACCGACTCTACAATGGCCTTGGCTGAAAGCTAATTGCCATCTGGACTTGCTGATGTTATCAGCGCCCCTCAGGCCACTGCGGCATTTGTTGGGGAAACAGAGCAACCTGGGCCTGGAACAGGCAAACCTTCTACCAACTGGGCCGAGCTCGTCGACCAGGAAAAACATCTCCCAATGGAGGAAGACATCACCGGCTGAAAAGACCTTCTTTCTGCATTACACTATATATAATTTTATATGAACATTAAAGTATGTTTAACCGTCTTTCTTTTCTTTCAAAATTTTTGTTTATCTTTAAAGTGTAAGTGTCCTTAGGGGGACATAGCGCTCTAAGTCGAAATAAAGAATTAAAGACATTCGAATTATACAATTTCTACTGTATTTATGATTATCATTCCTGCCATTCACCATTACTTTGACGGAGGAAGTGGCAAACCAGGAAGTACTACGTAGCTCAAGGAGGTTACCTGAAGATATGAAATACGGAAACACATCTTTTGTCTCACCGTTGTTATACACCATGTGATGTTGTTTCATGTGGTGGTGGAACGTGAAAATCCCAGTGACAATGACACATGGTCACAAACATAAACAGAAAGTTTCCCACACATTATGTCAATTACCTTAGACTTACCTTGTTCGGGAATATTTGTCGTAAAAACGTGGTATTAATAGAATAGGAAAAACTTTCCCACATCAGATTAAAATATTTTCCTCAATATTTGATTATATTACAATAGAGTTTTTCCCATAAAAGACAATAGTTAAAAAACATGGTAAATATATAGTCTTTCATTGATACTCTGTAATGTCAGGAAAATCCATGAAGTCTTTCAATCAAAACATAGTCTATTGAGAGACTGGCTCTACTCATGCTTTATGCCGTCTCCCACGGGAGGATTATTGTTTATTGAGAAATATCTGGGCCTACACTCATGGACAAAACTTGAGAAAGTTGTACCTTTTAGCATGTATATATCGGGATTCCGACAATAAAAGATATTTGATACACAGCGACCTTTATTGAAGACACACGAGATAACCAAGTATGAACAAAATTGCCCCTGTCGTCTTAAAAAAAAAAAAGACAACTGGAGGCATCAAATACTTTCCAATTCCTTAAGTTTTGACCACGAGTGTAAATATATTAATTATAAATAGGTTTTTATAATAAAAAAAAACCCTCCCCTTTCCTATAGAAAATAAGAGCATCCCCATTTAGTTAATGGACATTTTTCCAATCTATATACTTATATATAATTCTACTGTTCTAAAAGCTTATCTTCATAGTGTACTTAAATACCATTTCTGTGATTCCACCCTTCAGTGTAGCATATAAAAGCAGAATGATCTAATACAGTATTAGAGCTCTAAAGATGCGGTCTGGTAGATTAAATTGGCGAAACCGCTGGGAGGGTTCACCACTGATGAGCCAAGCCCTCCCAATATTTTTTTCATCGCAGTAAGGATAGTAGAAGTTTGATATATGTATAAAAGAAACATTCGTGTCTAAATGCTATGGCGCGCTATAGGCTTTATATTATATACTTTATATTATCTATCCTGCGTGACATTGAAAATGGAACACCAAGAAATAGTGGCCAGAAAGTGATGAAACTCGGCAGACAGAGAGAGACAGGGACGAACAATAAGTGATCTTTATTTCAAAATGATAGTCATAATACAGAGCGAGAACGGCGTCGGCTTAGTAGCAAGTAGGACCACCGCGGACGGCGATGCACGCAGCAACACGTCTAGGTAGAGAGTCAATCAGAGTACGGATGGCGTCCTGAGGGATGGCTCTCCATTCCCTCTCAACCATTTGCCACAGTTCGTCTTCTGAACGCGGCTGTGGCAAGGCATGCAAACGGCGTCCAATGATGTCCCAGACGTGCTCGATTGGTGAGAGATCAGGAGAGTACGGTGGCCAGGGAAGCATCTGTACATCTTGCAGAGCTTGTTGGCTAATGCGAGCAGTGTGCGGTCGGGCGTTATCCTGCTGATAAAGGGCATTGGGTACCCCCTGAAGGTAGGGGAGTGTCACCGGTCGCAGCACATCATCAACGTATCGTTGGGCCGTCAAAGTGCCCTGAATACGAAGTAAAGGTGACCTGGAATCATACGCGATTGCGCTCCAAACCATGATTCCACGTTGTTGCACGGTGGGGCGTTCCACAATTGCTGCCGGATTGGATCTTTCTCCACGTCGACGCCACACGCGTACACGGCGACTATCACTGGACAAGCAGAAACGCGACTCATCTGAGAACACGACCCTGTGCCATTCCGTCATCCACGTCGATCTAGCCCGGCACCATTCCAAACGTTGGCGCCTATTCGGTGGGGTCAATGGCAGTCTTCTTAGCGGACGGCATGAGTGCAAGCCATTAGCAACCAATCGACGGGAAATGATTCTGGTCGAGATGGAATGATCTAGGGTGTCTTGCACATGTTGCAGGATGGCGGTACAAGTGGCTTGTGGGGCCGCCACTGCTTGTCGAAGGATACGCCGATCCACACGTGCTGACGTCACTCTGGTTGCACCGACATTCCTATAAATTACCACATTTCCTTGTTCCAACCATCTTCTCCACAGTTGGTGCACCGTGGACGCACCAAGGTGTGTATCAGCTGCGATTTGACGTATGGACCAATCTGCCCTTTTCAGTCCGATCACCATGCCCCTCGTAAAAGCGTCTGTCTGCTTGAATTGCCTCCGTTTACGATGACCTGGCATTCTCTGTTATTACACGTGTCTTTTGACACAAGAACAAAATTTCTACAATGATTTTCCTTGAAGAAATAACGACACGAATACTGTCCTTTCTGCAAGTTCCTTCCCATATATCTTACTCCATGTGCGCACGAGAGCTGCGCATTTTACATCATTTGCATAACTCGGTTAGGCGCGTCTAGCCTGAAATTTGCATAATTTTCTGGCTACTATTTCTTGGTGTTCCATTTTCAATGTCACGCAGTGTATATAATAAATAATAATAATATTATTAATTTCACAAATTTCTTAGTTGTGTATATACACCTACCAAGTGTCCTCTTTCTTATCTTTAGATTAAGAAGATTCCACCGAAAGCTCATATTGCTCTCTATGTTCGTTTATAATAAAAGAATTGTTGCCCACAGAATCTATTTCATGTCGTTGATTAATCTGTTTTTCCTTGAGAAGGTAGTGGGGAAAAAAAGACAAACGATACCTTATTTTCATCACGTGACACCATAAAGGCGGCCATGACAGGTAAATCCCCTCGTTTGGCCTTTATTTCTCTCCGACCATTTGTTGTTTTTTAGCATCCCCGTTTTTTTGTCCAATCTGTATGGTGTACCTTCTATTTGGATTAATACCCATGACAGCTGTTTCAGATGGAATATTGGACATGTTTTTATTCATTTTTATATAATTACATTACAAATTTACACACTGCAAACTTTCTTATTATCTATTTAGGCTACCTGCTATTTCCTCCTCAAGGGAATCTATTTTTATGTATATTTGTGTTAACCAATTTATGAAATATATGACATTGTTAAAACGTGTAGAGCCTGAAGCGCATCGATATATAAATATAAATTATCGATATTATTTGATAAGATATTTCATTAATTGATAAGAAGTAAAAAAAAAACATATTGTAACATATATAGTATTTATTAATTTTATTATTTTTTATTAACAGAGTGGTCATTTTTATGTTTATATCTTGCGACTCTGTAAATTTCCCTCGTGGCTTATCTTTTGTTTACAATTCATAGTTTGTCCTTCCCTGAAATAAATTTTGTCTCCTCCAGAAGTTTTTGTCTTCCCTAATTTTCCACGTGGCAATATGAAATGACTATATTTTGGGAAGAACAAAAGTAGGTTTTCGAAAAGGCGAAATAAATATTAGAATCTATCATTGAAATATATATGGATTCAATTAGCATAACTATGTTTTGTAAATGTTTTGTTATGCAAATTCTATGAGAAAATCTCAAGTTTAATTCTGTTGAGTAGACGTTTGTGACTTTCAGTCTGTATACTATATGTCTACATATATAGTAGGGTTATTACTTATAAATCATGAAACTGACCGGTAGTGTAAAGTTCAATTCAATGGTTACCATGATCTCAATTTCTGAAACTGACCGGTAGTGTAAAGTTCAATTCAATGGTTACCATGATCTCAATTTCTGAAACTGACCGGTAGTGTAAAGATCAATTCAATTGTTGACATGATCTCAATTTCTGAAACTGACCGGTAGTGTAAAGATCAATTCAATTGTTGACATGATCTCAATTTCTGAAACTGACCGGTAGTGTAAAGATCAATTCAATGGTTGACATGATCTCAATTTCTGAAACTGACCGGTAGTGTAAAGTTCAATTCAATGGTTGACATGATCTCAATTTCTGAAACTGACCGGTAGTGTAAAGTTCAATTCAATGGTTGACATGATCTCAATTTCTGAAACTGACCGGTAGTGTAAAGATCAATTGAATGGTTGGCATGATCTCAATTTCTGAAACTGACCGGTAATGTAAAGTTCAATTCAATGGTTGACATGATCTCAATTTCTGAAACTGACCGGTAGTGTAAAGATCAATTCAATGGTTGGCATGATCTCAATTTCTTAAACTGACCGGTATTGTAAAGTTCAATTCAATGGTTGACATGATCTCAAATTCTGAAACTGACCGGTAGTGTAAAGATCAATTGAATGGTTGACATTATCTCAATTACTAAAACTGACCGGTAGTGTAAAGATCAATTCAATGGTTGACATGATCTCAGTTTCTGAAACTGACCGGTAGTGTAAAGATCAATTCAATGGTTCACATGATCTCAGTTTCTGAAACTGACCGGTAGTGTAAAGATCAATTCAATGGTTGACATGATCTCAATTTCTGAAACTGACTGGTAGTGTAAAGATCAATTCAAGGGTTGGCATGATCTCTATTTCTGAAAACTGACTGGTAGTGTAAAGTTCAATTCAAGGGTTGGCATGATCTCAATTTCTGAAACTGACCGATAATGTAAAGATAAATTCAATGGTTTACATGATTTCTCAATTTCTGAAACTGACCGGTAGTGTAAAGATCAATTCAATGGTTTACATGATTTCTCAATTTCTGAAATTGACCGGTAGTGTAAAGGTCAACTCAATGATTCATATGACCTCAATTTCTGAAACCGACGGGTAATGTAAAGATCATTTTATTGTGGTTGAAATGTTTTTAAATCCCGAAACTGATCACTTTCAGTAATGTAAAAATCAATCCATTGAATTTACCCCATCTCAACATCAGAAACTAACCAGTAGTGTAAAGAAAAATATAAATGTTGGAATATGCCTAACCCCCCACAAAACTGGCTTGTAGTGTAAAGGTTACTTTAAGATTTGAAATATGTATAACTCAACTCAAAACAGGCCAGTATTGTAATGGCTGATATAAGTTTTGAGATATGCTCAACTCTCAAAACTGACCTGTAGTGTAAATTAAGAAAAAGGCATCTCCTTATCGTGCAACTGAAAGTTGCTGATGGCTTGCGTCATCTATCGGAATAAATATCAACTATTCTCGTTGATTTTTAATTATTCCAGAATTGGCCAAATACCCATTCTTAATTATTCAAGAAAAGCTAACCACGGACGCGTTTCGGGCTGTTGGTCCTCATCAACGTGGTGCAAGCTGTACCTCAATGACCAAAATATTTGTCATTCAGGCATCCTGAAAAATCATGAAACGGGTAGTTAAGGCTAGAATCCGATAGATGGCGCAAGCCATCAGCAAATTTCAGTTGCACGATAAGGAGATGCCTTTTTCTTAATTTATGCACCTTATCCCAGTACAATATCACATTTGTACTATTTTTTCACACTGTAATGTAAAGTTTATATGTCTTGAAAAATATGTCTAACTCCCGATACTGAGCAGTGATGTAAATGTCATCACATGATGTTTGACATAGGAGGACCTCTTATAACTATAAGGTTTTCCGAAAAGTTCGTAAACAAATTTTGATTTATATTTTGCAAGTGTTTACGAACTTTTGAGACAACCTTGATAATATTGATAAAGAAAGAAAAATCAAAGATAAGGAGGATAAGTTTCTTTTATGAACAAATGATCAAGCTTTCGGGCACAAAGTCGCCCTTCTACAGGAATAAAATTATACAAAATCAAGATTCGTCTATATATATACAAATATTTAGCATAAATAATAAATAAATATTAGAAAATAGAGAGATAACATTTAAGTTTTATGTCTGATGTACGAATCAGGTAAATCAAGTGAGAGTCTCGTGTCTCGAGTGTAAGGCCTTAACAAATTATTTTTAAGAGACACGAGACTCTCACTTGATTTACCTGATTCGTACATCAGACATAAAACTTAAATGTTATCTCTCTATTTTCTAATATTTATTTATTATTTATGCTAAATATTTGTATATATATAGACGAATCTTGATTTTGTATAATTTTATTCCTGTAGAAGGGCGACTTTGTGCCCGAAAGCTTGATCATTTGTTCATAAAAGAAACTTATCCTCCTTATCTTTGATTTTTCTTTCTTTATCAAGTTACTCCAGAGGATTTTAATTTACTTGATAATATTGGTAACCTTGGTAAAATTATAACAGAATTCTTATAGAAGAATGATTTAATCTCTGATGTTTTATATCAAGGGTGGCCAATCAGCAGGTGGACCAAGTTTCAGAATTTCAAGGTTGTCCCAAAAGTTCGTAAACACTTGCAAAATATAAATCATAATATGGAACGAAATTTGGCAATTACACCGCAAATGTTTCTTTTGAACGAAAAATCGAAATTTATTTTAAGGAGAAATAACGAATATTTCTAACCTTAGGGATGAATTGTGAAGAGATCCACAAGTCATCCTATCATACCTCATCCCTAAGAATAGAAATAATCGTTATTTCTCCTTAAAATAAATTACGATTTTTCGTTCAAAAGAAACATTTGCGGTGTAATTGCCAAATATCGTTCCACAATCATAAGCCGTATTATATTGTATTATAAATCATAATACAAATTATGATTATAAATCATTATACATCGTAGGTTTACGAACTTTTGGGGCAACCTTATAATACGTGATGTGAGACGAACAATCCAGAATATGTGGAATTTGCTCACAATCTTGGAATGGATCAGTCCAAGTTGTTCACTATGGTAAACAGCTTGATGAACCGAGAGACGGACGCTGAAGGTCAAGGGCAGATACAGCAGCCAACCTTGGCGGCTTGAACGGCCTTAGCGACCATCACGGCCCTGAACCAGGTTAGTTTTGTCTGGCATCAATGCAGATCTTGTCAGCTTTTCCCCCCGAATATAATCCAATATATTCCTTCTTAGCGGACTACTATCTTCTAATACCATTAAGGATGAATGATATCTCGGCTTAATAAGTAATGCAACTTCAAATTCAATTGAAATTCGAATAATATGAATATAGAAATTATGTGCGGCCCAGTGTGAGGATTTAAATATCCTTTTGTGGATAGTGAATCTCTCAGCGATTTGAAACGTCTTCAAGAACTTGAGATGTATTGAGGAAAGTAAGGGATTGAAGAGGTTATACACAAAGACAGTTTTTTCACCGGCATTTCTCAGTGGACTTTGAAAATTTTCTGATCCGTTATCCTTGAAGCAGCTAATATAAATGGAACAATAGAGAAATGACAATATCTTAGCCTCTCAATACACCTGTATTTCTATATTATTACATTGTTTAACCATCACCATAACATATTTCACAACTTGGTGTAAAATAGAAAACATTATAGAATTCTACAAAATCTCTGAAGATCTGGTAGAAATGATTGATGTTCTTCTAAATTTCTCTGTTCTGTGCAATCCTGTGGGTAACTGGGGGTGATGTCAAGATGTAATATCTGGTTGATGTATTGTCAGTACTGAACTGCTAGGCTTTTACTTACGACAGTAGAGAGTTGAAGTAAAGTGGGTAGAAAGTGTTCAGTAATTATACAGTCCCCTCCAAAATTTAAGCATAAAACCTAAACACAATTTTTACCTCAAAGCTTGTGTGCATGTAGATTTGTTAAATACCTCAATCAAGAATTCCTTCCAGGGGCTACTGACCCCCTAAATCCTACATCTATGGCCAGACTCCCAGACTCAACCTCAGCCCGGAAATTTCTGGTCAAGTGGTTCAATTCAGCATTCAAACAGGACACTTTAAAAGCACTTTTCACTAGTCCATCTAGTGAGCAGTACTCCACACGTAGTTGGCGCTCTGCGCTCCAGGAACCTAGGTTATAAATCTCTCTCCTCCAGGGGCTACCGGGTACATAAGCTGAATAGGCCAATACAGTATTAGATGCATGAATTCTCAATCTCATAGCGGTCTGAAGATTAAACTGGGGTTGGGAGGATTCACCACTGATGAGCCAGGCTCACCCATTATTTTTCCATTGCAGTAAGGACAGTAGTATATGTTTTTTATATTTAAATAAAGATAAAAGTCGTGATAAAATAGTTTCATTTCCTAAATATGCCTTGTGTTAGTAACATATATAGGTATGACATAATCTTTTTACACACATGTAGGGAAATTCCAAACTATTATAGACGTGTTTGATTCTTTTAAAAATCAAATAATTTAAACTACCCTTCCTGCAATGGAAAAAATAATGGGTGAGCCTGGCTCATCAGTGGTGAACCCTCCCAGCGGTTTCGCCAGTTTAAGCGCTGAGAGGTTTCACCACTGATGAGTCAGGCTCTTCCATTAATTTTTCCATTGCAGTAAGGGCAGTAGAGTTTGTTTAATTTTGAAAAGAATCATACACGTCTATAATAGTTTCGAATTTTCATCACAGATGGCGCGCTAATGCATCATAGCTAACATGTATATACAAGAAGTCTTATTTAAGGACATAAAATTCCGTAAGCGCAAATTCCTTTATTGTAAAAATCTAACACAAACAACAAGCTGAGTTTATAATTGGGTCTTCTTAATCTGAAGCTAAGAAAGATGATATGACACTGTGTATCTATTAGGTTGTGAAGATAATAAATATGCAAAAATGTGACAAGTATAGAAATAGGATTTAAAATAACCATTCCCTCTGAGGAGAGAGAAAGCGAGTCACTGAAACAGCGGCAACTAAATAAAAAAATAGTTGAGATGTAGCCATATATTTTTCCAAACAAACTTCTAACTAACAAAAGATCTTCAAAATGTAGTTAATTATTGATGCTATTAGTATTATTTGGTTACTAAGTATATAGATGGAAATTTCAGGTAACTATATAGAAATGTTCTTAATTCTCTCTATGGCTGATATGGTAATATTATCATTTAAACTTATATATAGATAGCACGTTATCACCTTATTATTAATTATGTCTAACTATTGTACTTATTGTCTGCGGAAGAGCATTGCTCGACGCACATATTTATATGTAATTCAATTGTCCTAAAAGCTTATGTCCATAGTTACTTGAAAACCATTTCTAAGATTCCACACTTCAATGCTGCGTATGTAAGAACTAGCCGAATGACCCGGGCAACGCCCGTGTTTTACCCGATTGAATGTTTTTATTCAAATACTATTTGTTACAATCATAAATTGGCGCCTTAATTAATTGCATATGTTAGTTAATAACTATAGCCTATGTGCTTTATCTGTCTATGTACTGTTGGCTTCCGTAGGCGTCTCTTACTGGGAAAGAGAAAGAGAGGATTCCATTTGGTTATTATCTAATATATGCATTTATTTAGGGAGCGACCCGCTCCAACACAATAGTTAAATGGCGAGTGGGGGGAGGCAAAGGTGGCGTGACCGTAGCCAACCAATAGGAGGGCGCCATTCCAAAAAAAAAAAAGCAAACGGTGACAGAGTTGATTGATTAGGAGATTAGGAGATGAGGAATGACGTTCGTTACTGTATATATAATTATCAATTAAACTTATATATAGATAGCACGTTATCACCTTATAATTAATTATGTCTAACTATTGTATACTTATTATAGATGGAAAAATTGCCGGGAGGAAATTTTTCCATCTATATTCTAGCCATAGATTTGGCCCAGCCACCTTGCCAGCAAAACACCTCTTTGGTAGATTGTGAAAATTCCATTAGATCCCGTGTGGATCTCATGGAATAAAGTCCGCCCTAGACTGACGAGGGCCATTAGCCCGAAACCATGGTCTCTAGGTGGGCGCTTCTCAATTTGCCAAAGCTGGTGTTGTGGCTTTGTCACCGACCCGAGGCCGCTAGTTTGCGGCGACGGTCAATAGATGGCGTCAGTTTTTGACGTTTATTTTGACGGGAGAAGCACCCTATGCTTCTATTGTACTTATTGTCTGCGGAAGAGCGATGCTCGATGCACATATTTATATGTAATTCTATTGTCATAAAGCTTATGTCCATAGCTACTTGAAAACCACTTCTAAGATTCCACACTTCAATGCTGCGTATGTAAGAATAATCGTCCAATATAGTATTAAAGCTCTAAGAGAAGCGGTCTGGTAGATTAAATTTGCGAAACCGCTGGGAGGGTTCACCACTGATGAGCCAAGCCCTCCCAATATATTTTTCCATCGCAGTAAGGACAGTAGAAGTTTGTTTTATGTTTAAAATGAAAAATTCGTGATTTAATGCTTTCATTTCTTATATATAGATGGTACGTTATTGTCTTATAATTATATAATACTTTATATTAGTTGGGAATTTCTATGGGTCTAGTAATTAAGGAAGGATCCTTGATGGATTCTAAGGCCACTATGGGAAGTGTCTACATTCTGATGGTTATTTATTTATGCTTATGAGGTGATACAGCAGCGTATTTACAATTAGAGAGGAGACAAAATGAATTAAATCTAGAAAAAAGAAGTGAGGACATATCGGTCATTAAAGTCTGAGAGGCAAGGCCTTCAGCCAGTTCAGGGCTTCCGGGGTGACAGAATGGAGATTGGAGATTCCTCCATTGAATTTGTACAGCGGGCAGTCATCTAGTATATGGGACATTGATTGTGGGACGATTCTGATGGTAATATCTGAATGGAATATTGTGTATTATATTTTATATGTAATATAGTATAATACCTAAGAAAATCTCTGGAACTAAAAAATAATTTTGGTCGCAGTGATACAGCCTGCTCCAAGCTAACGAGCGCCAACAGCGCAAAACACGTTCATGGATGGCTTTTCTTGATTTATCAATAAATTGGGTTGGCCATATATCAGGGAACAGGTTAAATCAATGTTTAGTTGATTTCTATTACACTAGATGGTGCTTTACCATCTAAAAAAAGCACATGTGCTTTTGGTCAGAATATGTCTTTATTATTTTTAATATAATACCTAGTTTTGAATATCATTTGTTGGTTGGAAGTTGATTAAAAATACAGCTACGTTAACCTATGATTTATTTAACTCTCGAGGTTTCAGTGACTCGCTGGCATCAATTCCACATAAGGAGAATGACAGCAGATCACTGAGACGTCAAAAATAAATGAATTATTGTTTGATATAGCTATATCGTAAAACGACATTTGAAAACTATCCCGAATGTGTTTCTTTATAACGAAAAATCAAAGTTTATTTCAAGGAGAAATAACGATTATTTCTATTATCATTACTCTTTACAATTCACCCATTCCTACCTCATCCTAAATGTTAGAAATAATGGTTATTTCTCCTTGAAATAAATTTTGATTTTTCGTTGAAAAGAAACACATGCGGGATAGTTTTCAAATGTCGTTTTACAATCACAAGCCGCATTATATTATATAGCTATATCGTACCTACTATATGGCTACTCAGTATTATGGCATCTTTCTTAGATTTATATAATGTTTATCGTAAATATAGAGGCTGCCTGGCCGGAATTCATAGTTCTTCAAATTAAAGATACCTCGGCCAATAAATCTTTTTTATTGTCTCGACGTTTCGACAAAAATCTTTTGTTCGCTCCTGACGAGGACAAAAGATTTTTGTCGAAACGTCGAGACAATAAAAAAGATTTACTGGCCGAAGTATCTTTAATTAGATAAAGGAGCTCCTCCGAAAGCTCATCTTGTTTTTGCATTCATTTATAATTTTTAAAAACTGGAGCTCTTACAGAATATCTTTGATTATACTGAAAATAGCCATATATTGATGTTTTACTAGTGTCCGTTATTGCGGTACTTCTGAGGGCACCGGAGTCCCCATGACAATCACGGCCGTATTACAGTGACGTCACGGTTCCTACCGGATCCTCTTTATCTCTGTCTTCCTCCGCTTCGGTCACTTCCGGCTGATGGTGTTCCCAGAGCAACGACGTGGTGGAAGTTGATAGCACCAACGGTATCCTTTGATACGGAGTTACCTCGTCTACCTAGAGGGGCTAAGATTGTCGATCGATATCCTTGGCGTATGCACGGTGGAATCTGTGGACTTCATCGGACCTAGAGACTGTTGTTGTGTTCAGTTCAGCCTGGATTATAGGAGCGCCATCTATGCTTCCTTTCTGTTGTGAATCTGTATAAGACCGTTGTGAATCTGTATAAGACCAGTGGTCTTAATAAAGCCGTATGTGTGTGAATACATTTAATACACAAGAATGTCCTTTACACTGTCGCCCTTGTGATATTATTAGGAACAGTCAATATGTACCCTCTCTGTGATATACCTTGGTGACATGATGGTTCAGTTTCACATGTTCAGCAGTCTGGATATACTATGGATCACATGTCTCCTCTATGTATTGAGTAGCCATTTGGTTGAATCATTGAGGTAAAGCCTGCACCACACTGCCGAGGCCCAACAACCCTAAACGTGTAAGTGTGCAGTGTTTTATTGATTTATCAGAAAAAAGATATGGCCTTTCACATATTCGGAAATAAAAATCATCATTCATCATGATCACCATGTAGTGTATCTACAAAGGATCGCCATTTCCCCCCCACTCTGAGCAAATCTCTCCACCTCCTCAACTCCCAAACCGTTCTTCTATCGAACCAATCCTACCTTGACCTATTTCTCTCTTCATTTCTCAAGGTGTAACCCTCCGTTGATAAACGATGTCTCCTGTCATCCTACAAACTTCCATTTCCTTACTTCCATTATAAAGTTAAACTCTCAATTCTCGACATTTCTTCGTTTTTTTTTAAATATATATTCAGCCGATATATAGATAGATAGCATAGTAATTATTTTCTAGCTACATACTATCAGAAAAAATATCAGAATTCTTCTAATTTTTCTTTATTCTCTCTTTTTCCACATTCATTTAAGTCTTCAAAAATAGAATTCGACTTGCTGTTCACAGATCTACTATAATATTTATTTTTTAGATTTATAATAAAAATAGTTTAAATCATGATTTGATTAGGTTATGGTATATAAGTGATATATTCTCCATGCTATAAGGCTGAAAGTTTATCCTTGGCGCAATAACTCCACGAAAATAGTGTTAATGTAATACATATACAATTGTCATAGTGGGTGTAACTTCTATGCCACCCCAATGGTATTTTCTACTTCCAATTTTAAAACTGGGATTTGTGTATTCAATTACAAGGAAAACCTACGATGATACAAGATGATAATGCTATTGATGATAATTGATGCGCTGGTGTACTGGGAGTATTGGAGAAATACATCCGAGTTGTCTTTAAACTTGGGTGGTTTATTAGAAATTAATTTTACAATAAGAACAAATGTACTAACATTAATCTATTAAATAGTCGACCAAACTGCGATATTAATAATATGCAAAAAATAATTAAAATTATTATTTATTTAAATTATTAATAAATACATATATTAAGAGCTTTAGTATTATATACAGATGCTCCTGAGAGATACAGAGAAAAAGTGGGGGAAAAGAGGGAGAAAGAAATTGGAAAAAACAAAGTGTTGTATGATAAATATTCACATATAAAGCTATAATTATATATATGGAGTCTATGTATATATATTATATACATATCACAATTTATAAGCGTTATCTTATGTACCACCTAGCCCTAACCTTCAAAACATTCCATCTTAGCCACTTTTCCTTTTTGCGTTTTCCAAACGTGTTACCCATTTTACTGTGGCTTATCACCATCTGATTGGTTCCCCAAACCAGGTGACCCTGTAATAAGTCAGGTTTTTACAGCAGAGAGAGACAGGAGCAGTCTGAGTTAGAGACAGTTGACAGATCAGCAGAAGATGAGAAGTACACACAGTCCAGTCCCGACTTCACGCTAGGGAATCTCCCATCTACTTCAAGACTTTTAGCCAACTTCCCATCAAACCTTGTGCACACCTCAAATCACCCATGGTGTAAGAACCAACTTATTTCCATCGTTTTTGTTTCCGAAATCCATCGTGTGTCCGTGTCTTCTTTAACAAAGGATAAGCCGCTTGGCCATCGACTGTAAAAACCGAGTGGTAGGTTCCGATTGACTGTCTAGTTGGGAGATATATATTTCTCCCTTATTATTGAACATTATAGATCACGACATATATATACGTATATACCAATGTCATCATTGATGGTTGCCACTACGGAAAAGACTCCGCCAACGATGGACTCCGAGAGTTCTTTATCACAATGTAGGTAGGTCGATGTGATGGCTGGCGTTACCCAACTCAAGACCAAGATGGTACTTGTAGACGGTAGCCTTCGCCACACTTGTCAGTTTCATTGCCTCAGGATGGAGGCCGACGCCGAAGAGCCAAGTCTGCAGATCCAAGCGTATGCCACAGGAGATGAATACCTCCCGGAGCAGGGGTCGCACGGCTAGGCAACTCGAATATCTGTGGGTCAGCGACCCGTCGCTGGACCCATAGGCGGAAGAGGTAGCACGCCTCGAGGCAGGGATGGGGCGGGGAGGACCAGTCGTAGGGCGATATCTGTGTCTTTCCCCGAGAATCAATTTCGACGCAGGTCAGCCCAGGACAGTATCCGGTGCGCGCTCTGGCTGGTGAGGTGGGTAATGGGCGTTGTCGAGTCTCGCAGGACGAAGATCTCCGCCTCGCACTCTGCATGATATCTGGAGCTGTGGCGTTTTTCTGCAGTAGTCGCTGGCAGAAGGCCCCCAGGTACTGCGCGATCAGGAGGGCAGTCCGCGTTGAGAGCCCTAGGGCAGGGGCGCCATCGAAGAAGTCACCGACAGTCGCCTGTAGCCAGCGCTCGGGAGCCAGAAGGTCTGGAGGCCGCAGGAACCTGTGTCGTCTCGAAGACGCAAGGATCTCATGCTGGCAGGCTGAATAACCCAGTGTTTCATCACAAGGACGCCAGAAGCGGCCCTCTCAGAGGCTAAGAAGTCTTTTCGGTGGGAGCCAGACGTCAGAGGCTGGAAGTGTCAGCAAAGCACGGCTGCGGACCAGCCAAGAGTAGCCGTTGACGGCGCTGAGCAGTGAGGCTTGGACCCCCTTTAGGCAGGCGAGCCGAAGCTGGCCCGCGATGTCAAGCAAGCCAACGCCACCCTCGGAGACTGGACGTCCCGGATGCCCCCGCGGAGTAACGAAACTCGGCTCGTACCCCACACGAAGCGCGCCAGACGTTAAGAATGCCGCCCGCCGATGGAACCTAATATTAGGCTGTTGGCCGCGCGGGCACGACCCACCAGCGACAGGCCGCGAGTGAAGGTAGACCACCGCACGATGGATCGCTCCAGCAACCCCATCAGGTGGGAGGCGACGGTGTTCCGGGCAGAGATCGTGCAGTCCAGAAGATTCCCGTAGGAGAATTCGTCGGTGCTTCCAAGAACCGCACAAATGCGCGCAGCTCTTGTCGAAGTTGACAGCAACCCCGGAGGCCTTCCGAAACTCTTTGAATATCAGGGGCATTACCTCAAACTGGGCGTCGTCTCTGAAGAAGAGTACGATGTCATCCGCATAGGCGACCACGCAAACGCGGCCCAAGAACGTTTTGAGGCGCCACAGCAGAGGCCCAACTCCGATACTGAAAAGTGCGGCGCTGAGGCGGCAGTCCTGCCTCACCCGTTTAAAAGCGGGAAGGCCTTGGTTTAAATATATCTAACCCGGATGGAGGCGTCTGCTTCCCCGTAGAGGATAGCAATTCACCCGAAGGAAGCAGACTTCTCCAACAGGGCGAACAGGTAGCTCTTGCTCAGGGTTTCAAACGTCGACTTCAGGTCCAGAGAGATGACAGTCAGCGGCGAGTCATTTCTCGCAGCCCAGGCTACATCGTCGAACACCTTCCAGGAGGATGAAGGTCCCGGAACGGTGTAGGTCTGACATACGGGCACGAGGTCTGGCAGATGACGCAGGCGGCCTATGAGCATGCCTCTGAAGAGCCTATAGTCGGTCGTTGTTAGGCTGATTTCGGCAGCAGGATGACTTTGCTTCGTCTTGAAGATAGAGGCAAGGCTCCACGTATTCTAGAAATCTCAAAGACTTGCCAAAGAACTTCAGTGAAGAAATCTTCAAAGGTTTTGACAAACTCGCAGGGTAGTCTGTCCCATCCCGAGGCACGGCCGTTTGGCAGGCGGTGGATGGCTGCCGCTATCTGGTCGGGGAAATATCGGCGAGAAAGAGCTGTTCCACCCGTCGAGCTCTAAGGGTCACTTAAGCGAGGAGGTCGGCGATGGATTCTGCCGAGCTTAGAGCTTGGGCGAAGCGACTTCTTTGGCGTTCCTGAAGAAAGCGTCTTAACTGGCCCCCGGAGTTAGTGTTGCCATCGTCGTCGGTGAAGGTGGAAAAAGAGCGAAGTCTGGTTCGGAGGGAACGCCCGAGGTCCGACAAGGAAGGATAGTCGGAACGGGCAGTATCGTCCTCCAGTCTCCGCCTCAGGAAGAGGCTTGCTCTCACGATGTATCCACCGCCGGACTCGGCGACGGCAGGTGCGAGGGATGAAATCGCCAGATCTGCCTTGATTCCAGTCCATTGTTTCCATAACATCGAGGGTTAAAGAATGGAAAAGGTGGCGACGTCGACAAGGTAGGATTGATTCAGTAGCTCCGCGAGGGCTTCTACTGAATCCGATGCCATTGATGGCTCGTAGTTTTTGCGTCTATTTTGACGAGACATGTTGACTTTCTTTTGTTAGCCTTGTCATATACATTAAAGCGAGCTCTAAACGAGAACCTGTTGTACGTTTTCAAAACCAAGTGGTCCCATTTCCTCCTTTATCGCACCCCCTCAGTTAAGCAGAAACACGTCAAGTGACAACATCGATGTGGTCCATTCTATTTCAATTTATTTATTTAATATGTCTTCTCTCATAAGTTCATTTTCTGCCCCTCAAAATACTGGAAGAGTGTGGAAAATGTCATAATATAAGGTTTCATCTCCTAGGATTGGAAAATCCCGACCTGGGATGTCTCTACCACGTGGTGGAAGATTCACAGAACTAAAAATGAATGATCATTTATATAATCGAAGATTTAAAGTATATTTTCCATATAAAAAGATTTTATAAATTGCCACGTGGAAAATTAGGGAAGACCAACTTCGGGATGAGACAGCAAAAAAACTCAAATAAATTCTGGTTTACTTATTTATGACAATGATGATGATAAAATTGCTGAGTCACGTTTGGTGACAGAAACAATATTCTTTCGGTGAACATTAATTCGAGCAGAAGTCATGAAGGAAGTCTACTTTTTCACTCTTTTCCATTAAAATACTAATAAAAACATTAATTAAAACATAATTTGTGATGGAAAAATGAAGATAATGATATATTAATGGATTTTTGTTACTCTCTCTACTGATAAAGCAATTATCGTTAGCCAAATCCAGTTTCGGCTTCCAAAATCACTTTATTAGGTATCGCTCAACAAGAGCAACCTAGTTTATGATAATTGAAACAATGAATAATATGTAAGATATGAGATAATATTCAAATTCAGGTATACCTGGATAAAACCGGACGAAACCATAGGTACATTCGTTTATTAAAAAAAAAAAAAAAGGCACCGGCGAGATTCGAACTCACGATCTCCTGTTTACTAGACAGGCGCTTTAACCAACTAAGCCACGGCGCCACATTTCCTGTTCTTTCTGAGATATTGATATCCATTTTTTAAATTTTCAAGCATTTTATCCATAGACAAAGATCGCATATCAGAAAAATACATCCACATCAACCAATAGTTCAACTCCCTTTGATTGGCTGTTTTTTTCTCTGAATCAACTTTCAACCAACAAATGATCATCAGAATTATCATATATTAAAAAAATAATATGAATTAAATAATAATTTTAATATGGAATATATTGTATCATGTTTGATGCGTCCCTCCATTTATTTAAAATAATCTCTGATATATATAAATTTATTTAAAATTATATATATAATATTAACAGAATATGTATTATATTATAGTGTCACGTGGAAAATTAGGAAATAAAAACTTCAGGATGACACATCAATTTATTTAAGTCAAGAACAAACTATATGAATGTTAAACAAAAGATAAGCAATATGAGGGAAGTTTACAGAGTAGCAAAATATAAACATAAAAATGATACTCTGTTAATATAATAATAAATACTTTGTTACAATAGTTCTTAAAATTCAAGATACTTTGGCCAGTAAATCTTTTTTATTATCTCGACGTTTCGACAAAAATCTTTTGTCTTCGTTATGAGCAAACAAAAATTAAAATATTTGGCAAGACGTTAAAAATTATTCTGAATTATGAGAATAATTTTTAATGCTTTATCAAATGTTTTAATTTTTGTTTGCTCCTGACGAGAACAAAAGAAATTTGTCGAAACGTCGAGGTAATAAAAAGATTTACTGGCCGAAGTATCTTGAATTTGAAGAACTATGAATGTCGGCCAGGCAGCCTCTATCTTTACGATACTATATAATAATTCCGTTTGTAACATTGTACTTCGTAAGATAGAATCCTCTGGTATACAAGTTGCAGCAACACATGAAAACTCCGAGGATAAGTTTCTTTATTTCATAAATGATATCTCAAGCTTTCGGGTATCGTAAACCCTTCGACAGGACAGGTCTTATACACTCCTGTCGAAGGGTTGCGATACCCGATAGCTCGAGATATTATTTATGAAATAAAGAAACTTATCCTCGGAGTTTTATGTGTTGCTGCAACATTGTACAGTACTTGTTTATATCCTGATTATTTATGGAGGATTGATTTTTGGAGGAGAGAGAACGATTGTCAGGAGTCACCGAAGGCCAGAGGGGGAGAAGTCCGACCACACCTCCCTGCGGTCCCCCCTGGACCCTTGGAATATTCGAGCAAATACTGGTTCGTTTCCAAGGTGACTAATGTGGCAACGGCACCCATTTTCCAATGAAGAGCAAAGATTGTGAACATTGGTGATGCTGTGATAGAGATACATGGAGACATCTGAAGCTCTTCATTGGACACGACAACAACCGAAGACCTCTCGACCAGATTGAACCCTTCAAGAAAATAAATAGTTCAATTATTTTTGCAAGGTAATTGTTTTATTATTATTCTTATATTTGTATAGTGTACAATGAATACTCGCTCGAGAAATCTAATTAATAAGATTGAAGAACCAGACATTAGCGAGAGGAGTCCATTAAACAACAACTCTGAGTAACAATATTGCCACGTGAAAAATTAGGAAAGAAAAGCTTCAGGATGACACAGCAATTTATTTAAGGCAAGAACAAACTATGAAATGATAAAAAAGATAAGCAAATGAGGGAAGTTAACAGAGTAGCAAAATATAAACATAAAAATGATAAAACAACACTTAAAGTTTCACCGCATAAGTTTCTTTTCTGTGAAAAATCAATATTTATTTCAAAGAGAAATATTTACTATTTCTAACTTTTTTGGATGAAGTATGAAAGGGTGAAAATATGAAGAGTAATGGCGAACGGCAAAATAAAAGTGTTCAGGGGCGGGAAATGATACTTTGTTAATAAAATAATAAATACTTGGCTACAATGTAAATATTTTTAAAATAATTATAAATAAATGGTGCAGCTATTTCTGTGGTGTAATTGGCGACAGGCATTCCCGGATGCATACAAAAAAGTAGTGTAAGTTATCTTATTCGCGCGAAAATAAAAGCGTGCTATATAAGATCGTTGCTCTTCTGTCTTGTGTTCCCGGCTCATGTTTTTGCTCGTGAAGGTATGAACTACATGTTAGATAAGCTATTCGCAAGTATGCACTCAACAACCGCTAGATGACAGTTAATAAACAAATTCCGGATTTACCTCAACGTAGCCCTGTATAAGTTCATTTCTTATTAAGTACATATATAAACTGTGAGCACAAAGTACATAAACAGTAAACATGAAAAAAGTAAATATCCATTTAATGTATTTATGAAATTCATATATATTGATAACACACACATATATAGTTATTTTAAAGATTGAGCAATCCATAATAATATATATAAATAAATATAAAGCATATATCTATATATATAAAAATGAATGTTTGTATGTTTGTATGTTTGTTGGTCACGAGCAGCGCCCTCTATCAATACTAAAAGGTTATAAATACGTTTAAAATCTAAATCTTCTCAATATTTTATTAATAATAGTTCGCTTAATAACACATATAATATAAATATTTATATAATAACTGCTCTAATTTGAAATATTTTGTAGGTTTTATTTATTTATATATTTTCATTTTTAGATATAACTGATCTAATTCGCCGTTTAAAATATCTAATAATAGTTCGCTTAATAACTAACTGATCTAATTCGCCGTTTAAAATAGTTCGCTTAATAACACATATAATATAAATATTTATATAATAACTGCTCTAATTTGAAATATTTGGTAGGTTTTATTTATTTATATATTTTCATTTTTAGATATAACTGATCTAATTCGCCGTTTAAAATAACTGCTCTAATTCGAAATATTTGGTATGTTTTATTTGTGTTCACTATATTTCTATTTATTTGAGGTATTATAATTTCCATGTTTCAAAAACCTATTTCAAAAAGGTCGTTAGAAATATGTAAGGCGTGGCTTAATGGTTAGGTGTATGGCTTCGTATTTCCACAACCTTGGTTCCAAACTTAGACTGGGTGCTTTTTTTTAAATATTATTGAAACAAAGTTTTTTTTTTTTACAGTACCAAAATTTCCATATATAGGTAAACAAATACGAGGAAAACGATAGGCTATTTTAAATTATATATAAATTAAATATTAAAACTATATTCAAATTATTCTACTTAGCTCACGAACAGCGCCCTCTATCAAGGTTATAAATACGTTTAAAATCGATATCTTCTCAAAATTTTATTAATAATAGTTCGCTTAATAATTAGAATACTTGATCTAAATCGAGATATTTATAGACGCTCGCTCGATTTGAAGATTTACACATGTGTATATCGTAACTAATCTAACTGTAAAGTTTGGAGCGGGACGTTTCACAAAAGTGACGTCCACGGTGCCAATTTATAATTGTAACGAATAGTATTTGAATAAAAACATTTAATCGGGTAAAACCCGGGCGTTGCCCGGGTCATTCGTCAAGTTGGATCTAAATTTATTAAACAGCCAATATTTCTAGGGGCAACATGCCTCTCTTTATCAAGGCTTTTGATTTAAACTAAATCACGTGGGCATGTATTGTATAGCATGAGTGGATCACATGCCCACGTGATTTAGTTTAAATCAAAAGCCTTGATAAAGAGAAGCGTGTTGCCCCTAGAAATATTGGCTGTTTAATAAATTTAGATCCAATATATGCTTTATATTTATTTATATATATAGTTATATACAGTCGGTGGACGAGTGGTTAAAACCCTCGATTCCCGAGAACCATGAACTAGGATCTAATCCCGCGTTGGACACTTTGTTTTAATATGTGAATAACCTTCATATATTATTCATTGTTGTAAATAACATAAACTAGGTTTCTCTTTTTGAGCGGTACCTAATAAATTGATTTTGGAACAAGAGCAGTTATCAAAACCCTACACTAAGTAGAGTCGCGATTCTCAATTTAAGACTTATACCCCAAGTGACCATATATTCTCTAATTTTTTAAATTTTTTAAATCACAAAATTATATTTTTATTTTTAAGAGAGATCTCTCTCTCCCTTATTTATTCCTCGATATATACAAACATTAGATAATAAAAAGGCATATATTGGATTTAATAAAATATTTATTTTGCCAATATTTCGGCTGGCTGAACGCCAACCTTTATCGAGGCATTACATCTTTGTATACACAAACTCAGAGCCACATAGTGTTACAATATCAATCAAATCTTGATCAATTAGTTCCTAAACTTAAAGGAATTTTAAATGATAAAATATTTGACAAAATAAATATGGATTGCTCTATTTTCAAAACAAAAAATATATATACAAACACGTGACACTTTATACAAGTATTTTAGAAAATCGTGTGTATGTATAAATAGAAGATAGGATTCAAAAATAAGCATTCTCCTGAGTATATGACAGTGAGTCATTGAAATGTTGAGATATAAATTAGAAAAAAATGGTTGATATAGCCATATCTTTTCACAAATAAATTCTCTAGGTCTTAAATATCATTTGGTATTTTAAATATAGAGTAATTTTGAAAATAGTTATTTGATGTATATAGTATATTATATGTATATATTTGTTTATTTGTTTTGCATAATATTTCATTTATAAATTAATCTTATAATTTCGTCTGTGAAAATATAAATATTTGACTAGGGACCAAACAAACTGTAAATAGATGTGGCTTAATGTGATATAGTTATGATATATAATTAATTGTGATGGTTATGTAATTTTGATCTTCATTGAATAAAATATATAAAGTTTAAATGTGTTTTAAACTTTAATAACAAGTACTAAACATTATGGAAATTAATTATTTGATTAGTTACAATTTCTCTCTGAAGGCTCAATGTGAAAACTTTTACAAAAGTGAAATTATACTGAAATCAGGTATTAAGATCTGAACTTACAACTGAAAGTTACTGATGGCCTGCGCTTACAAACGCTATCAAGAAAGGATATTTGACCAACATTCTGGAAAATTTAAAATTCTCTCAACGACAAGTTGATAGCTATTACAACAGATGGCGCAAGCTATCAGTAACTTTCATTTGTACATTCACGGTAGGCTTTCTTTTTTCTTAATTATAAATTCAAGCTCTTATATTATTGACGAATTAATATTCAATATTGAATTTCCCAATGTCGACATGTAATAGAAAACGGTAAACATTACAATTAATATTATTTTAATAATTTGGTTTCAAAAAAATAGGTTGGATTATTTATTTATATATAAGAGAAGTTTTAGTATTAATAATAAGAAAGTTAACACACACCAAAAGAACATTAATATAAAACAATAACACGCCATCTATATATATATCGGAAATGAAATCATTAAAGTATGAATGTTTCTTTTACACATAAAACATACTTCAACTGTCCTTACTGCGATGAAAAAATATTGGGAAGGCTCCCATTATTTTGGAAATTCTATATACAGTTACGAGCGTCATGCATTCTTAATTCTTCATTTTTCATCTCTGTCACCGTTTGCTTTTTTTTTTTTTGGAATGGCGCTCTCCTATTGGTTGGCTACGATCACGCCACCTTTGCCCCCCCCCCCCCCCCCCCCCATCATGCCCCCCCCCCCCCCCCCCCCCCACTCGCTTCTTCGTTTTTGTAACTATTGTGTTGGAGCGGGTCGCTTCTTAAATAAATGCATATATTAGTTAATAACTAAATGGAATCCTCTCTTTCCTTTTCCCAGTAAGAGACGCCTACGGAAGCCAACAGTACATAGACAGATAAAGCACATAGGCTATAGTTATTAACTAATATATGCATTTATTTAAGGCGCCAATTTATAATTGTAACAAATAGTATTTGAATCAAAACATTCAATCGGGTAAAACACGGGCGTTGCCCGGGTCATTCGGCTAGTGTGTGTGTGTGTGTATATATAAAACTTTACAAAATTAAGATACTCACAAATGAACAAACGGGATTATCCACAATATTTCACCAGCGAATCACAAGAAACACATAATGACGAAATTAATGAACGATTCAATTCTAGATAACAATATGTAAATATGTAAATTTGAATCATATTAAACAAAATTTCAAACAAATTATAAAACACAAATAATAAATTATAGAATAGCGAAGATTGAAAAGAAATAAGACTTGGATATTATTTCTGCTATTGATGTTTCATACCCCGCGCGCTCCAGGTCATGATAATTATAAGCAACAATAAGATCAAATTTGTTTCTTCACAAATTGTATCACTACTACATAAGCTATTCAACGCTTGTATTCAAATAGGATTCTACCCATACGAATGGAAAAGCACAGTTCTAAAGATACTACCTAAATCTCATAAAACTAATTCCGAAATGTCTGAAAGTTACCGCTTTATATCGTTAATTTCAAACTTTCCATTTCGACAACGCATGGTAGCCAGCAATTACTAGAAAACTCGATTTAGATAACACTCCCTCCAAAATAATAAGAATTATACAATTTTATTTGAGCAGTGGAAGAAGGGCAAATTTCTCATATGAAGATACAAATGTTACAAAAAAAAAAAGACAAAAGGATGCCCTCAAGGCGGTTCTTTATCCCCAATATTATGGAATATTTTGTTAGACGACTTGCTGAAGAGCTTCAAACATCCGAATGCAGAAATAACTTGCTACGCAGGCGACGTTTCTATCATTTGTTAGAGCAAGTCTGTCGAGGATATCAAAATATTAAGCGAATATATTCTATGCTACGTGATTCAATGGTGTAATAGGAATAAATTATCAATAAGCCCAGAGAAAACGAATTTACTTTACTTACATAATAAACCTAAAGTTCCAATTGAAATACCTAATATTATTTTAAACCCAGTAGATAAAGTTAAGATATTAGGCTTAAAATTCTCAAATCATAGAATAAAAAAGATCAATTTTACCTCACATATCAACGACATTTTGTGCAGGATCGTAAGAATGAAAAATTTTCTGTTTTCACTTTGAGGAAAAATGTGGGGAATAAATACTAAAAAAAGAATAATTTTGTATAAAAAAATTAACAGGCCAGTTCTTACGTATGGTTCAGAAATATGGTACAAATTTATAAATAGTCGATGCAAAGAAAAACTAAACTCTATTCAATATCAAATTATTCTTTGGGCGGTTGGAGCCTACAAGACTACATCTTTCAACTGTGTCCATAGTCTTGCGAACATCCCCCTTATCACAGATTATATTGAATCTAAAATAATTAAATAAGATTTGGCTCATCTTTCGATAGAGAATAAAAAATGCTTTTATACCACATTCTCCGAGTATAATTAGTTCATTTTTAAGTGCAAAAATGGATGAATTATTTCTAAAAACAAATGAAACATTCCAAAGCTTTTTCCCGTTTGGAATTCCAACATTTTTCCGTTCGAATTTTTATAATGCCCAGTTTACAACGAACCATGGAAATTTTAAGGGATTTTTATCAAAAATTGGAGCGGTTGAAGACTCTAGCTGTCATTGTGGCAACAAATTCCAGGACTCGAGACACCTACTGCTGGAATGCCCACTCTTCTTTAGCGCTAGACAACAGACAATAAATAATGTTGTAGATCTATATCAATTTGTAAATAGCAGAGAGAATTATCATAGATTTAACTATTTTTGTAGATTTATTTATGATTATCTTTCTAACCTGAAAGGTTCAGGTTCCTAATATATATTATTGTTCCTCTTTTTATTTTAATTACTTTTTCTTGTATAATATGTTTATAACTGTTTCTAATTAAAAAATGCAAATCGACGCAATTATCCCTAGCGGGATATCGCGTTTTGTGTGTTGAAAAAAGAAATAAATAATATTAAAATATGGAAATTTTATAAAAATTCATAATTTTTTAAGCTTCTTGACAACACGTATTTATTTAAACAAAGTCAACAATCGACTGGATAAACTTACCGATTTAGCGTCTTTAATTGTAATTAGATATTTAAGGTGCTTTAACAAAACATGGTAGTCAGCTTTAATCAAAATTTTAGACAAAGATAACTTACCTGCCGAATTGTTTAGAATTTTTTTGATCATACTTGAAAAAAAAAACTTTCACATATAATGATATAGAAGTTTCTAAATCACTATTGAAAGGCTGTCCACAAAGAGGCTCTTTGCCTCCACTTTTGTTGTTGATATTGCTAAATGCTCTGCTAACCAAACTACAAATATAGAAATGATTTGTTACGTTAATGACATGTCATAATAGTATGTTATAACAAAGATTTAACAGCTCTCTAAATATCAATTGAAATTGCATTATAAAAGATCGACTTATAATGCATCAAAAACAAATTGAAAAATAGCCTTGAAAAAACCAACATTTTACATTTACATAACACGAATGAAGTCTCTATCAATTTTAAAAACGAAATGATTACACCTGTATGCGTAATCAAAATTCTGGAAATTTATCTTTGTGCTAATCATAGGAGAAAGAATAAATTGAATTTAAGTTCTCATTTGAATAATATAATAAATAAAAACCAACGATTAAAGAATTTACTTTTTCTTTAAATGATAAATCTAGGGTTTTTTAATCTTCTAAAAAGACTATTATAATACATATCTAGCATTAGATTATTTCTACGTAGCCGAAATTTGGTTAAAATTTCAAAATAAAAAAGAGTATGCATAAATTGAAATCGCTTCAATATCAAATATTACTCTGGGAATTTTGAGGTATACAAAACAATATTCTATAATTGTGTATACACTTCAGTCAGTATTCCAATATTATTACGGATTATATAGAATCTAAAATCATCAACAAAACAAGCCTTTTATTGGGGACCTATTCTCTACACAGGATTCGTCCAGGTACATAATTGCATACATTAATGAGTTAGTTATTTACAGGTGATCGTTGTGTTCTCTTATTAATTGCAATAGTCTTATTTGTGTTATGCTAAATCTGTCATATAATTTTTTAACTAATATCATATCCTATTTTCGTCAAATATTTCTAAAAAAGCCATATTTCCATAACTTAATCTGATATCTTTATCTCATACATGGTTATATATGCAGATTCTTCACATATCGATACTATATATAGCGTTATTTTCTCTCTCAATATGTTGTACCCGTTGAAGGGCTTGGAGCCCGAAAGCTAGTAGCCTATGCATTTTAATAAAAAAAATTTTCTCTTCGTTTTATAGCTTTTTACAATTCATTAAGAGAAATTTCGTGATTCTCGTTAAAATGATCGTTCATTTACATATAGCTCTTTTTCTCAAGTTTTCTTCTCTTTCACAGCCCTGTGAAACTTGTACAGGGCCAATGCATCAGATTTATTCTTTGTCGTCCTAGACAGCAGAGTCTTCAGAGTAAGATGATTTTATCCAATTTTATACAAAAGAAGTTCCCTTTCGCTTACTAATTTTAAGCAGAAAAACATGTGGTGCTCCAGTTCCGAATCAGTTTTTTTTTATTACACAATAAACATATTCGGTCAGTTGAGATAAATATTTTAGCGTTGTTTTCTTTAAAGAGTCAAAAGAGAATTCTTATTTGTGATATCCATCTTTTGACTGGTAATGAGAGATCTTTGATAAAATATTGTTCTGATGTTATAGAAGAGGGAGTAGATTTTTATAGATTTTATAATCATGAAATTGAATTCTTCAAATTTATTAACAGAAGATCGACTACTAATTGATTCAAATATCCCCGACATAATTGAAACTTATATCGAGTATAGAATGGATATATTGAAATATAACACAAATAACACATTCCATATAGTTTCTTTTCAGAAGGTATTCCAAAATATCTTTACCTAATTTTTACCACCCATGTTTTTTTACAAATAATAGGAACTTTAAAAGCTTTTAGAAAAGAATTCAAGCAGTTGAGGATTCGAGATGTGTATGTGGTTTTGATGACCAAACTTTCAAGACATATGTTGCTGGTTTGTCCAGTATTTCAATATTACAAACTTCAAACTGGAATAACAGGATCTGACCTTAGCAGACTCCAGACTCCTATAAACATCATGCTTCCAGGGATAAGTTAATTTTTCCATTTTTTAAATTCAAATCTCTAACCCTTGAATCATATTGTCACGTGGAAAATTAGGGAAGACCAACTTCGGGATGAGACAGCAATTTATTTCAGGCTAGAACAAACTATGAGTGATAAACATAATATAAGCAAAAGAGGGAAGTGTACAGAGTATATCAAAATATAATAAGAAAAAATAATACTTTGCTAATAAAATAATAAATACTTTGTTACAATATAAACATTGAACTGAGAGTCCTTGTCAGGAGGAGGACAAGATGGAGGAGCCTCCCTTCCTGAGAACAGCTTTTTATATTTTATCATCAAATTGTAAATTATATCATTGATCTATGTTCAATTTCCCGTTAATTTTTGTAACAATAGACTAAGAATGTCAATAAAATTATTGAATCGTCTAACCCTTGAAGTCTGATATTTTCACCTTTATATTTGACTAGCGAATGTACCCGACTTCGCCCGGTTTTTACCCTAGTAAATGTTTGCCTAACGAACATTTGTTAAAACGATTTTAGAAATATATTTTATAATAAAATAAATGAGTTTTAAAAATTGTAAAAAAAAAAAATGCATTGGCCGGGAATCGAACCCGGGCCGCCCGCGTGGCAGGCGAGCATTCTACCACTGAACCACCGATGCTTATAAGAAATGGCCATATTTGGGTATTTATTCCATTCACAAAAGCAAACGATGACAGAATTGATTGTTGATGACTCTGATACTTGTATATACAATAGAGGGGATTCATTTACTTGTGAACTCCTATATTGAATTTAACTATCTTTGTAAAAAAAATGGTTGCCTGTAAAGTCGGTTTTACGGGCGAAGATTTTACGTGACAACGGTAGAATATTTATTGATATGAATATAATTAAATTGCACAATAGGAACAAGGAATTGAATGAAAATAAAGAATTGCACAAATTTTAACTATAGAAATATATTTTGTTTACTAAAACATTGTACATGTAAACTTAAACTTAACTAATTCCTATTTGAGTGATTTTGTTGAGGATAGGACGATGATAGGAGAAATATGAAATGAAAGGAAGTGTTTCTGCTGTAATGTGTCTTGCGAAAGTCAAGTCGATAGTTGTTCCTTTTAACGTAGTTGACTTAGAAACGTTTGATACGCAATCAAGATTATACGTATTTTTCATGAATTTAAGAAACGAGTTGTCAGGCTTTACGTTTTTGTTAAAATCACCACACAGAAGAATCGGTATACTAGAATCAACTTGCACGAACGGTGGCACGTACTGGCTGTTGTGAATGTACGGACCGAGTCCTTGCCATAGTAACATCCAATAGCCTGCATACTAGCTCCTGGATGAATATATACAGCACCGAGTATAAACTTGAAGCTAGTATTAGCGGCGAAGCAAGTAACTTCAGTCATGCACATGTCACCCTTGGTTTTAATGACACGAGTTACGTCTGTAATCGCAACTTGGAACACTTCCGCCGTAGATGTCGATGATAATTTACGATAGATCGCCACTCCACCAGCCGCGTTGGTATTTGAAAATCAAAACACTTATTCAGATCGAAGGTTCAAATTTTTGCTAAATAAATTTTATTTTAAATAAAATTTGTAATTGTAAATGATGAAGTTGAAAATTAAAACATTTAATTAAATTAGATGTTAAAATTCTTGCTCAACACAGTTTAAATAAAGTTTTCTTATATCTGCCACTTTTTCTTAATATTTGTAATTTTAAAGAATGAATTCGAAAATCAAAACATTTATTCAGATCGAAGGTTCAAATTTTTGCTAAATAAATTTGAAACTATTTAAAATTTGTAAAATAATAATTAATTAATTAATTAATTTTAAACTAATAATTTACTTAACACTATCAACATTTATCAATAGTATGACATAACCTATAAACTCAGTTTCTCAACTTTTGTGTCAATCTAACAATTAATCAATCAATCATAGTTTACGATAATGAAATATCAGTGTACAATTATTTACCTTTATTGTTGTAGTTGTTGTAAATGACGAATCTAAGCACTCCACATTTTCACTACAGACACAGCTGACGATACTTTAACCACACGTGTGAACTTGTATTATGACGCTTTCTTGTTTTTCCAACGCCAAGAACGTTCGAGAAAGACAAAGACAGAGACAAGCATGCGCCGATTCAATGCGCCTAATTCTCTAGCGCTGCGCGCGCAGCACTCTCGTTCGGTGACTCATCGTAACGTTACCGGGCGTTACACTTTTTCATAAGTGACTCCCAGCCGCAACCTAATTTAAGACGTTGTCACGTCAAAACATATTCTAAAATTCCTACAAATCAGCTAATAAATACTTTTCTGTTCTTCTTTTTCTATCTGTAGATTTTTATCTAAATTTCTACTGTATTCATTGTCTCTTGTGAATATTTTGTTGTTGTTGATGTCGTGTCCCGTGTGTTAATGCTTTCATATATAAATAATCGTTGCCAAATTTAGAGGTAAAATATTCTTTAATCTCTTCTAACTCTTTGATGTGGATGTTTTGTGCTTGTTATTAAAGTTTGAAACACATTCAAACTTTATATATTTTATTCAATGAAGATCAAAATTACATAAACATCACATTTAATTATATATCTTAACTACATAACATTAAGCCATCTATTTACAGTTTTGTTTCTGTCCCTAGTCCAATATTTTTATTTTCATAGACTAAATTATGAGATTAATTTATAAATTAAATATTATTAAAAACAAATAAATAACTATATTTATTAGTATATAATATAAATAAGACTTTTATATAAGAATTTATGCACCTTATCCCAGTACAATATCACATTTATACTATTTTTTCACATTGTGTAGCGTTCTCACGCAATTCTGGCCTTAACTACCCGTTTCATGATTTTTCAGGATGCCTTAATGACCAATTTTTTGGTCGTTGAGGTACAGCTTGCACCACGCTGATGAGGGCCAACAGCCCGAAACGCGTCCGTGGTTAGTTTTTTTTTATTAATCAAGAATGGGTATTTGGCCAATTCTGGAATAATTAAAAATCAACGAGAATAGTTTATATTTATTCCGATAGATGGCGCAAGCCATCATCAACTTTCAGTTGCACGATAAGGAGATGCCTTTTTCTTAAATAAGACTTTGTAACACGTTTTCTACTGGATGCAAGAGTCCCTTGCAGTTCATAGCGCTTTGATGTTGAAATAATAAAAAACTAACGCATTTTTTTAAAGAAAGGTTTTCCTGATAAGGAACAATTTCTCATCACTTTTGTCTAAAGATGGTAACAACGCTGTTACTTAAACATCACACACTATTTATTTATTTGGATTTGGTCTTATTAACTTGTGTTTATAAAGTTTCTTCTCTTTTGGTAAATACGGTTTTAAGATTATAATCCTTGATTCTATTTCAGTATGACCCTTAGGTTTAAAATTCGAAATGGATTATGAATTTGATTTTCAAAACAAAATGGTTTAGAATTCAACAACAAAATGAACACAGCAGGATCTTTGTGTTTTGTCAAAGCAACAAAATGGTTTCTGCGTTTAA
>CP092882.1:25110523-25216414 GCA_030710605.1 Cordylochernes scorpioides
GCAAACTGTTTGATTTGATATCAGTTGGATCGTATAAGTTTTATACAAGGTACATATTGGTCAAATTTAGCCGTGAAGGTTTAACTCTTCATGAATGGATGAAAACATCTATTGGAAGGAAATCAACTGAAATTTCTACACCTTTGTCTGACAACAATCAAATATCCTATAAAAAAACTACAATGACAGAACAGAAGTCAACCAGCCCAGTAGATAACAGAACAGAAGTAAACCAGCCCAGTAGACCACAGAATAGAGGTAAACCAGCCTAGTAAATAACAGAACAGAGGTAAACCAGCCCAGTAGATGACAGAAGTAAACGAGCCCAGTAGATAACAGAACAGAAGTAAACCAGCCCAGTAGATAACAGAACAGAGGTAAAACAGCCCAGTAGATATCAGAACAGTGTTAAACCAGCCAAGTATATGACAGAACAGAGGTAAACCAGCCCAGTAGATATCAGAACAGAGTTAAACCAGCCAATATATGACAAAACAGAGGTAAACCAGCCCAGTAAATGACAGAAAAGAGGTAAACCAGCCCAGTAGATAACAGAAGAGAGGTAAACCAGCCCAGTAGATAACAGAACAGAGGTAAACCAGCCAGTATATGACAGAACAGAGGTAAACCAGCCCAGTAGATATCAGAACAGAGTTAAACCAGCCAAGTATATAACAGAACAGAGGTAAACCAGCCCAGTATATAACAGAACAGAGGTAAACCAGCCCAGTATATAACAGAACAGAGGTAAACCAGCCCAGTATATGACAAAACAGAGTTAAACCAGTCCAGTATATAACAGAACAGAGGTAAACCAGCTCAGTATATAACAGAACAGAGGTAAACCAGCCCAGTATATAACAGAACAGAGGTAAACCAGCCCAGTATATGACAGAACAGAGTTACACCAGCCCAGTATATAACAGAACAGAGGTAAACCAGCCCAGTATATGACAGAACAGAGTTAAACCAGCCCAGTATATAACAGAACAGAGGTAAACCAGCCCAGTAGATGACAGAACAGAAGTAAACCAGCCCAGTAGATGACAGAACAGAGGTAAACCAGCCCAGTAGATAACAGAACAGAGTTAAACCAGCCCAGTATATAACAGAACAGAGGTAAACCAGCCCAGTATATGACAGAACAGAGTTAAACCAGTCCAGTATATAACAGAACAGAGGTAAACCAGCTCAGTATATAACAGAACAGAGGTAAACCAGCCCAGTATATGACAGAACAGAGTTAAACCAGCCCAGTATATAACAGAACAGAGGTAAACCAGCCCAGTATATAACAGAACAGAGTTAAACCAGCCCAGTATATAACAGAACAGAGGTAAACCAGCCCAGTAGATGACAGAACAGAAGTAAACCAGCCCAGTGATTGACAGAAGTAAACCAGCCCAGTAGATGACAGAACAAAGGTAAACCAGCCCAGTAGATAACAGAACAGAGTTGAACCAGCCCAGTATATAACAGAACAGAGGTAAACCAGCCCAGTATATAACAGAACAGAGGTAAACCAGCCCAGTATATGACAGAACAGAGTTAAACCAGCCCAGTATATAACAGAACAGAGGTAAACCAGCCCAGTATATGACAGAACAGAGTTAAACCAGCCCAGTATATAACAGAACAGAGGTAAACCAGCCCAGTAGATGACAGAACAGAAGTAAACCAGCCCAGTGATTGACAGAAGTAAACCAGCCCAGTAGATGACAGAACAGAGGTAAACCATCCCAGTAGATAACAGAACAGAGTTAAACCAGCCCAGTATATAACAGAACAGAGGTAAACCAGCCCAGTAGATAACAGAACAGAGGTAAACCAGCCCAGTATATGACAGAACAGAGGTAAACCAGCCCAGTAGATAACAGAACAGAGGTAAACCAGCCCAGGATATGACAGAACAGAGGTAAACCAGCCCAGTAGATAACAGAACAGAGGTAAACCAGCCCAGTAGATAACAGAACAGAGGTAAACCAGCCCAGTAGATGACAGAAGTAAACCAGCACAGTAGATACCAGAACAGAAGTAAACCAGACCAGTAGAAAAGAGAACAGAGGTAAACCAGCCGAGTATATGACAGAACAGAGGAAAACCTGCCCAGTAGATAACAGAACAGAGTTAAACCAGCCCAGTATATGACAGAACAGAGGTAAACCAGCACAGTGATTGACAGAAGTAAACCAGCCCAGTAGATAACAGAACAGAGTTAAACCAGCCCAGTAGATAACAGAACAGAGGTAAACCAGCTCAGTATATGACCGAACAGAAGTAAACCAGCCCGGTATATACCAGAACAGAAGTAAACCAGCCCAGCAGATAACAGAACAGAAGTAAACACCCCGGTAGATAACAGAACAGAGGTAAAACCAGCCCAGTATATGACAGAACAGAGGTAAACCAGCCCAGTAGATGACAGAACAGAGGTAAACCAGCCCAGTAGATAACAGAACAGAAGTAAACCAGCCCAGGATATGACAGAACAGAGGTAAACCAGCCCAGTAGATAACAGAACAGAGTTAAACCAGCCCAGTATATGACAGAACAGAGGTAAACCAGCCCAGTAGATAACAGAACAGAAGTAAACCAGCTCAGTAGATAAAAGAACAGAAGTAAACAGCCCAGTAGATATCAGAACAGAGGTAAACCAGCCCAGTAGATAAAAGAACAGAAGTAAACCAGCCCAGTAGATAACAGAATAGAAGTAAACCAGCCCAATAGACGACAGAAAAGAAGTAAACAAGCCCATTAGAGGACAGAACAGAGTTAAACCAGCCAGTAGATAACAGAACAGAGTTAAACCATTCCAGTAGACGACATAACAGAAGTAAACCAGCCCAGTAGATAACACAAACAGAAGTAAACCAGCCCAGTAGATAACACAAACAGAAGTAAACCATTCCAGTAGAAGACAGAAAAGAAGTAAATAAGCCCATTAGAGGACAGAACAGAGTTAAACCAGCCCAGTATATAACAGAACAGAAGTGACCCAGCTCAGTAGATAACAGAACAGAAGTAAACCAGCACAGTAGACAACAAAAAAGAAGTAAACAAGCTCAATGGAGGACAGAAAAGAGTTAAACCAGCCCAGCAGTTAACAGAACAGAGGTAAACCAGCCCAGTAGATAACAGAACAGAGTTAAACCAGCCCAGTAGTTAACAGAACAGAAGTAAACCAGGCCATTAGACGACAGAAAAGAAGTAAACAAGCCCATTAAAGGACAGAACAGAGTTAAACCAGCCTAGTACATAACAAAACAGAGTTAAACCAGTCCAGTAGATAACAGAACAGAGTTAAGCCAGCCCAGTAGTTAACAGAACAGAAGTAAACCAGGCCATTAGACGACAGAAAAGAAGTAAACAAGCCCATTAGAGGACAAAACAGAATTAAATCAGCCTAGTACATAACAAAACAGAGTTAAACCAGTCCAGTAGATAACAGAACAGAGTTAAACTAGCCCGGCAGATGAGACACGGTCAGAGTGGCCATCCTATCGACGCGGCTCCCGTCCAAAAAGAAAATTCAGGGAAGGGACAAATGAGTTTGGAGAACAAGCAGCTCAGGAAGGCTGGACTTGTGCCAAGACCTTGAAACCTCCAAGTTTAGCGGCCGTTGGGGTGGCTCCCTCGCCGCCTTCTTCTTCCTCTTTCTCGATTCTTCGGCCTTCATTCTCCCCCATTTACATGTCACTTTACACATTTTAATACTCTCTAGAATATATCACCTCAAATTTACGTCCCTTCTAACCATATCCTGGATACTGGGATTTTTAAAAGCTTTTATTTAACTTGGTTTCATATCTATCTGTTTACAAATCTTGTAATCAACAACAACAAGCCTTTCATTAGAGATTTATGTCCTACATAGGATTCGCTCTGATGATAACCGCCCAGAAAAAGTTTGTTATTCACAGGAGATCGTTTCTTATATATCAAATTACACACGGCTCTCTTTCCTCAGTGTTTCTTCTCTTGCGCCGCCCTGTTAAACTTGTACAGGGCCAATGTAATGGGTTTATTCTTTGTCGTCTTATACAGCAGAGCCTCTAGAGCAAGATGATTTGATTAAAAATTTTGTAAAAGAAGTTCCCATTTTACTTCTTAACGAATCTTGTAATCAATTATGAATAGACTTACAATTCACGATTTTGCGTGTCATCCTTGCCAAGGGGCCATGCTAATCTTCTCTGTATCGTTCCAATTTTAGTATATGTACAGTCTAGCAATATACTTACAGAACACATAGAAGTCTGAAATTTGACACACTTACTCAAACCTGATGACAATATTTGTTGACAAAATTTCAGACTTCTAAGTGGTAGAGGGGTGTTCTCAACAACGTACTATTTTAAATTTCTATGTTTACTTTAATATGTTTTGATCTATTCAATACACTTCCCGACCACACAGAAGTTATGAATATTTTGTAGACTCGTTAATACAGCTAACAATGCTTGTTGACAAAATTTCAGACTTCTGGGTGTTTGGTGTGGTCTCAACAATGAACTATTTTTAATTTATATGTTTCTATTTCTATTAATTCTATGTTTACTTAAAAATGTTTTGATATATTCAATATACACTGGTGTCCAAAAAATAAGAAACTTAACCAATATTGAAATTTCTCAAAAGATATTTTATTAACAAATATAAAATTTAGTATACAAATAGTTTAAACTATGGAGAATTTGACTAGCTATATGAAAATAAAAAAAAATATATTTGAAATTATGAAATATGCAAATTATTACCAACATACCCAAAGCTAAGGTTCCATATCTTAAAGAAATAAGATATCAATAGGGAGTATGATCACCTCTAACAGCTATCAAGGTCTCACAGCGAGCCCTCATACTGTTTACCAGGCTTTGGAGGAGGTCCAGGGGTAGTAAACCCCACTCCTCCAATAGAGCAGTTCTTAGCTCAACGAGGGTTCTGGGAGAGGGGTGACGAGCTCCAATACGCCTCCCTAGAGCATCCCACACATGCTCTATTGGATTCAGGTCCGGAGATCTGGCTGGCCAATCCATCCTTCGAATATTCTCACTCTGGAGATATTCATTGACTAGCCTAGCCCTATGCGGACGAGCATTATCGTCCAAAAAAATTAAATTGTGACCAATTTGATCTCTATAAGGTCTTAGATAGGGCTCAAGGATCTCGTCCCTGTACCTTTGGGCAGTTAAAGTGCCCCCAGAAAAAATGTGGAGGGGTGTTCGTCTGCTAGAGCTGATGCCAGCCCAGACTAAGAGACTGCCCTCTCTAAAACTGTCTATTTCCCTGATGTTACTGGGATGATAGCGGGTTCCAGGCTCCCTCCAGATGAAAACTCGTCGAGAATCTGTGTTTAAACTACATCTTGACTCGTCACTGAAGAGAACATTGGCCCACTGATCATGAGTCCAAGCGTGATGTTCCAAGCACCAATTCAAGCGGGCTCTCCTGTAAGCAGAGGTTAAAGGGATACAGACCATTTGTCGTCTTCCATGAAGAGCACCTTCGTGAAGCCTTCGGTAAACAGTTTATCTTGAAATTCTCGTTCCAGTAGCACTTAAGATTTGATTAGAGAATTGAATAGCTGTCATCTCCCTATGGCGCTTGGCAGTTACGACCAGATAACGGTCTTCAGAGGTAGCTGTTTTTCTTTTTATACCAGAACTTTCTTTTCTTTTGATGGTTCCTGTCTCAATAAACTGTTTCCATATTTTGCTGACCACAAATTTATTCACATTTAGCCATTTTGCTACTTCAACTTGTGATTGCCCTGCCTCCATTCTTCCAACAGCTCTCCATTTTAAATCATCTGCTAAATTTTTCGTAAACTCATAATTAACTAAGGATTAAATAAAATTATAATTGGACAATTCTTAGATGGGGTAAACGACACGCCAAATAGCACACTTAGAAAGACAAGCAAAAATTTGCATATTTTCAATTTTACCGAATCGAATGGTTGCGATAAATAAATTCTACGACTTAAAATGCCTAATTAAATTACTTTTTAGCTTTTAGCGTTGTATATTTTAAAACATATCATTAAAAAACAAAAGTTTCTTATTTTTTGGACACCAGTGTATTTCCCGTCTACACAGAAGTTCTGAAAATTTATTGACTCGCTCAATACAGCTAACAATGCTTGTTGACAAAATTTCAGATTTCTGAGTGATCGTTAATGGACTATTTTTGCCATATTTATTACAAATTTTGTGATCAATATTTAATATACTTCCTTACCATACACACACACGTAGAAGTCTGATTTTATAGACTAAGGCCTATTACCATTACATGTTTACAAATATTCAGACTTCTAGGTGACTGTGGAGGTCTTAAATAAGCCAGAGAAGAGAATTTTTCTTTCAAACGAACAAGAATGGCGCAGCCCTCTTCTTAATAAATGGATGGATTTCAAAAAAAAAAAAAAATCTAGACGGGGTGGTCGGGACTAAAGTAATTTTTATACATTTTTTCAATTTTTGTGATCAAGTTTTAATATACTTCCAGAACACATAGAAGTCTAAAATTTTGTACACTCACGTAATAAAGCTAACAACGCAAATGTACAAAATATTATATATGGCCGTGATGTTCTGGAAAGACTATAGAATATAATTTGTATACAGTTAAACCTGTCTATAGCGCCCCCTCTTGGGACTTACCAAAATCGGGCGCTATAGAGAGGGAGGCGCTATTTAGAGGGGGCGCTATAGACAGGTTTAACTGTATATTAAAATTTATTTATCGAAAGGAGAAAATGAGCGCAGCCGTTTGTGTGGCGTAATGTACAGCTGACATTCCATCAAAATCAATCACCATATGAACTATAGTTATGAATAATTGCGAGGATATTGTCAGAAATATATTATAATTATAAAACAATATTTTGATCACAATTTTAAATTATATATATTAAAAATTTACTTTTAAATATATTACTCTCTGACTCTTTAATTTTAAAATAATGGGTTTAATATGTAGGTTTATATTATATATTTTTCTTGGATTATATATATGTTATATTAAAATATTTTACTTAAAATGTTATATAAAAATATTATTTTATTTTAAAATTATATTATTAGATTCAAATACTCTGTTTAAATCGCCCGCCAGAGGTCACACTTTGCATATAAAAACTCGTTGTAGTTCTTCCCCGTTGGCCGACCCAAAACTTTGTACATTATGTAAATAATATTTTGTTTTCTTTGTTCACTCGCCTTAAGTCAGGCATTACTTTTTATCCAATTGTGTTTTTATATTTCTTAGCTCAATTAAAGCAATTTCTAATCTTCAGTATTTTTATTGTTTTCGGGATTCTAGCCACGACTGCATTTCCATTGCCATAATCACCAAGATGATCAAAAACAACAGAAATCTTATTTTTTTTTAAATATAATATTATGCAAATCAAACATAGCCCAATACAAACATAGCCTTCTCCAAGCATACATAGCCATATCCAAGCAAACATAGCCATCTCTCCAAGCAAACATAGCCATCTCTACAAGCAAACATAGCCATCTCCACAAGAAAACATAGCCATCTCCACAAGAAAACATAGCCATCTCCACAAGCAAAAATAACCAAATTCAAGTCAACATTCCCATCTCCAAGCGGGAATAGCCACTACAATCAAACATACCCATTTCCTACCATATCCAGCAATTTCAAGCAGCCTTCTCCCTTCCAACTCCAGCCATCGCATCTTCCGCCCAGCGTCAGTCATCTCCCGGAAAATCCACTCCAGCCATAACCATCCTTTTCAAGGTACTTTGTATCTACCTTTTTACTTATTTATCTCTTTTTAACTTTTTAATCTTCATCCATTATTTACAATAGTTTCAATCGCCTGTTTATAGTTATTTCCCTTTTGTTAAATCAATCTCAAATATCAATTTTGCCATAGCTCTTTTTGCCATTTTGATTCAATCACACCCTTTAATCCTCGTAAAGCTTATTTTCCTTTGTATAATTAGTTACTATATATTTCTCATTCCATGTTTTACCTTTAAACCTTTGCATTTTAGGCTAAATCAAATTTTAACACAACCCCATATGTAAAACAGTCGGCCGGGAGGACAACAACAACAAATAACATCTTTCTCACATTCAATTTCTTTATTAAAAATTAGCTAAACCTTAATGTTTCTCATATTATCAAATTATTTTCAATATGTTCAAAATTCTCTATTGTTTATCATATTCCCACTATATTTTTTCGTTAATAACAACAATACCTTATTGCTTCACATTTCAATATATTTTAAATTCCCAAACTTTTAATATTTTGATAGTTTCTTATTTCATTTCTTAATATGGTATTATTTTCAAAAATTTTCATTTTTGCCCCCATTGCTTATTTCCTGTGCTAATATCTGAAAGCGTACCTAACTAATATGTAAATTTAGCGAGACCAACTATGTAAATTTTACCTCTTATAATTATCCACCTTGATTCTTTTTTTAATGCCTATTTACTATTCTTACCATTAATTTTTATTTACATCTTTATTCCTTGTTTTCACATTTTTCATTTTGTACATAAACTTTGTCTCAACTTATTTCTTTTTCTCTCAAATGATCAATCTTTATTCTTACCATTAATTTTTCTTAACATGTTCATTCCTTGTTTTTGCATTTTGCCTTTTTTTTACATATTACCCTTGCCTTTTATTGCTTTTTTACAAATGTCCTTCTTCTTATTATCATCAAATGTTGCTACCTATCCTTTACCAATGCAATTATTTTTCATATTGTTTTTTTTCAATGTTCTTCATATTTTCATATCATGCTTTTGTAATAATTATTCATTTAATTTGTCTTCCTCATTAATAATATATGTGTATCATTATCATGTTTTTCCCAATCTATTGGCTCACAACAAGCCAATATGATCAAGGGATATCATCCTTTTATTTCTAACTTTTAAAATCATGCATTTTATTTTCTTTCTTCATTCTTATAATGTATCAATTTTCTCATTTATCTTCCCTATCTATTGGTTCACCATAAGCCAATACGATGATGGAACACCAATTTATTTTTTTCTCTTTGCCACATTTTCACTCTTTACCACAATTTTCACTCTTTACCCCAAATTTCATTCTTTACCACAATTTTCACTCTTTACCACAATTTTTAATCAACCACATTTTCACTCTTCACCACATTTTTGTTATCATTATTCACATTATCATTTTTGTAATTTCCTGTCTCTATTGGTTAACAACAAACCAATATGATTATGGAATATCACATTTTTATTTTTCACTTTCTCCCAAACATTTTATCATCATTCATACTTTATATGATGTTATTTTCTTTCTAATCATTTTACCATTTTTTAAACTATATTTTTATCACTTTTCTCTGTACCCATATTATTCTTTTCACAGGGGGGAAATGTTATATTAAAATATTTTACTTAAAATGTTATATAAAAATATTATTTTATTTTAAAATTATATTATTAGATTCAAATACTCTGTTTAAATCGCCCGCCAGAGGTCACACTTTGCATATAAAAACTCGTTGTAGTTCTTCCCCGTTGGCCGACCCAAAACTTTGTACATTATGTAAATAATATTTTGTTTTCTTTGTTCACTCGCCTTAAGTCAGGCATTACTTTTTATCCAATTGTGTTTTTATATTTCTTAGCTCAATTAAAGCAATTTCTAATCTTCAGTATTTTTATTGTTTTCGGGATTCTAGCCACGACTGCACCACCATAGCATAATCATCAATATGATCTAAATTCAAGCAGAAAATCAAATATCTTTTTTTTTTTTTAATTATAATATATATATATTTAATTCTTTAATATGTGATGTTTTGTAAATTTAGAAATCATTGGCTATGATAAAATTTATAAATTTTTGATTATTGACTAAAGAGTAAAAATTATTGAAAATTATTTTAAAAAATAGTTATAAAAATGATTTTATTAAAAATATTACTATAATAGGGGGAGAAAATATATATTTCAGCTTCCGCCATTGAACATATATAAGTCAAAATAAAAGCGGCGGGGGAAAACCATCAATAATTTCTAATTTGATTTGATTTAGCATGAAGCAACTGATTAACTTGTGTTTTATGTTCCACTAAATATTTTACCTCTACACTCAATATACGATAATCCTTCCTTGTGTCTTGAATAAAGGTCACTGTGTATCAAATATCTTTCAGAGTTATTGTCTGAATCCCGATATACATGCTAGAAGGTACAACTTCCTTAAATTTTGTCCTTGAGTGGATATTGAGAAGTATCATGCATTTGCTTTAAGGGATTTCGTTGTCTAGAGATTATAGTGCTAAGATAAGGTCTCAAAGGCGCGTACTCAACTCAAAAAGAAAAAAAAACTTCAGCTAAAGGGCATCAGAGCAAAACTCAGAAATGATAGACTCCTAGTAAATGGAACTACATTCATATGGCTGGCCTCCATATCGGAGATGACACCTCACATGATGGTTAAAGTATTTCCTTCGGTTTATTATATGAAGTGTTCTTATACTGGATTCTATAATTTCAGGTTGATACGTTAGTTTACAGCTTTTCTACATTGGAATTTAAACACAAGACGTGTCATGAACATTCAACAAATGCAACTATTTTAGAACGAGTTCTTAATTCGATTTTACAAATAAAATGTTTACTACTGCCCTTACTGTAATAGATATTTGGGTCTGACTCATCAGTAACCAACTCTCCTAGTGATTTCGCTAGTTAAATCAACCATACCGCTATGAGAGATATTTCTACTGTCTTTTAAGCTTTTGTCAATAGATCCAACAAATACTATAACAAAGAATTCTTAATAATATAAGTTGAATAGCCGATACAAAAGTAGATGCATGCATATCATAGTGTAGTGTAGTGGATTAAACTGGCGAAACCGCTGGAATGGTACACCACTGATAAACTAGGCCCTCTCAATATTTCTGCATTGCAATGAAGTTAGTAGAAAACCTTTTATTTTGTAAAAAATCGTGCTGAAAATAGTTAATTTTATTGAAATTTTAATGAGTCGTTGAGCCAATATTAGGATTGTGTCTCTAAATTTCAGTCATGTGCAATTTTCCCATCTTTATATTCAAATTTGTAAAAAAAAGGTGGAAAGACCAAACATTGGACTGATGAGGCGATATATTGCCGACCTTGATAGAAACAACGGGAATTTCTGTGCGACTTCCTCTATTGGCTTGGGGGAAGGTAATGGGAACATGATCTGGTCATGTAGGACAGACATGGTTGTTTCCTCGTCACCTTGTCTTCGTAACTCTGAACAAAATGGTAGCATATTACATATTTATAATACCTATTGTGAAACCATAATATGAAGACACTATGTTCTTATGCTGCTTTTGTTCTCTTAATAATTATCATTGTTTGCGGAAGAGCATTGCTATATGCAAATATTTGAATGTAATTCTGCTGTCCTAAAAGCTTATGTCCATAGTTTTCTTGAATACCATTTCTAAGATTCCATCCTTCAGTGTAGCATATATAAACAGAATCGTCCAATACAGTATTAGACCTCTAAAGAAGCAGTCTGGTGGATTAAATTGGTGAAACCGCTGGGAGGGTTCACCACTGATTAGCCAAGTCCTTCCAAAATTTTTTCATCGTAGTAAGGACAGTAGAAATTTGTTTTGTATTTAAAAAGAACCATTCGTGCTTCAATGCTTCCATTTTTTATATATAGATGGCGCTATCATCTTATAATAATTTTTTTATCAATGTATTTTAATGTTACTACAGCAGTTGATCCTAAATTGGAACATTTGGTTGATGCAAAGGCAATGGACAAATTACAGATTGTCGATACCGAAAAATTAAATTGTTTAGGAAATCTCTTTTTAAAAAATTGAAACTTTGAAATATTCATTTTTATAAGTTTTTTTCCTTAAATACTCGTATCTTTCCTTTTCACGTCAGGATTGAAAATAAATCAATGACATTTCAGTTCAAAAAGTAACTTTATTAGGTTTGCTACTCAATAAGAGCATTCAAGGTCATCCTTCTGTATTTACAATAATGGTTCTTATATGCGCATGAGTTGGTCACAATTACAGAATTGCTTTAAAATTGACGATATTTGGTCCGTTTTCTCCGGGGTTCTTGGAAATCTTGTTCTTGATTCGGAAGCGTTTATTTAAGGTTTGTTTCGATTTTAAGAGTGTGTTTTTTAAAATTCGTTTTTGATCATTTTGACTCCCTTGTTAAAGAATCTGTTTAGGTCTTAAGTTTTTTTCTTATGTTGCATTTGTAAGTGCAGGTTTCATTGAATATTTAGCTTTGTGATTTTTTTTCTTAAGAGAGAATTGAAGGCATGTTTTTATCATATATTTATCAATATCTTTATTTAGTTTCTTGGACTCGATGATCTTGTCGATCTTGTTCCTTTAGGTAGCTCCAAAATCTTGGAAGACAAGGTTCAAGACAAATTTCTTCAGTGACTTCTGAATCTACCTAGATATTCTTCTAGCTGTATTTATAGAGTACAGACGAATGTCCCTAGGAGTTGCTGTGTTTAAGTCAAACTCAGGTTCTGGCTTAAAATCCTGAAAATACTCAACAGTCGATTCCCCTTGTATGCTCACCTCGCTTACCTCAAATATTGGATTACAAACGAAATGTCTTCAACCTTTTTTTAATATTTTATTTCTAAGGTTTCGACGAGCCACGCTATCGCACTTTTGAAGGAAACCTATATAAGGAATAGCAAATTTAGTTTTTCTTTAAAAAGGCGATAGCGCTCCGCGAAACTTTGAAATAAAATATCAAAAAGGTTGAAGATATTTCCTTTATAAATCAATTCTATAACCTACACCTGCTAAACTATAAAAACGAACATATATATTGGATTTGCTGAGAGTTTATATATAACCAACATTCTCAATTCAACAGGATTGGTTGATAATACGATGTATAACCAAATATGAACAAAATTGATTTTGTCTTTAAAGAAAAGAAAAAGAAAATAGACGACAGAGGCATATCAAGTTTTGTCAATAAATGTACATTTTAAAAATTGTTCTCTATCATCTATTTTACACAAATTGTTAGATTCTGTATTTCAAATAAAATACTACAAAAATTAAGAAAAAAGGCATTTCCTGATCGTGCATAATGTTTCTTGATTAATCAAGAAAAGCTAACCACGTACGCATTTCGGGCTGTTGGCCCTCGTCAGCGTGGTGCAAGCTGTACCTCAATGACCAAAAAGGCTGGTTTTTGGGGCATCTAGAAAAACCATGAAACAGGTATTCAGGCCGGAGAGGCATAAGAACGCCAATCAATGTGAAAAATAGTACAAAAGTGAATTTGTACTTGGATTAGGTGGATAAATTAAGAAAAAGGCATTTCCTGATCGTGCAACTGAAAGTTGCTGATGGCTTGCGCCATCTATCCAAATAAATATTAACTAATCGTTGGTTTTTAATTATTACAGAATTGGCCAAATTCCAACTTCCAGTTGCACGATCAGGAAATGCCCTTTTCCTTAATTTATCTACATGATCCAAGTACAAATTCACTTTTGTACTATTTTTCACTATAAAAATTGTTTTTGAAAATGCAAATAAAAATTAAATTAGAGTCACAGAATATGAAACGATTAGCAACACTGTAAATATCAAGAAATGGAGATTTATCCCCAAGTCAAAAGTCTGACTTAGTGTTGGATTAGTAATGCTTACAGTACTGATTCTAGTTTTGTTTTATGCTATCTATACAGGAAATACATATTTTCATCTTTACAGAGAGTCCTAAAGTACTGGCGTGTCATGGTATTTAATCAGATTATCTTATGCCATCCTGCCCAGAAGTCCAACCTCTCCTCTGCGTGGCGGGCGGGAGAAGTAGCAGAAGTAAGGGACTGTCCTGTAGGGCGAAATACGGTGTCGTGAGCCCCGAGCCGCTATGGTAACCGTGAACAGGGAACTCTGAAATGTGGCTGACTAACGGGGCAATGGCACCCCTCTTTCCAAGAAGCAATAAAATCAGAAATTGACGATCCATGCTACTGCCTCCGAGAGAGCGCTGGAGCCTGCAGTCCGGGGAACCAGTGGGAAATATGCTACGAGGACCCTGAACATCTTACAATTAGATATAAGTGGAACACAGAAGAAAATGGGAGAGCTGAGTAGACTACTGTATGAACATCACATTGATATAGCATGTCTCCAGGAAATGGACAAGACACCAACCATCTTTTGCCATCTACAAAATGGGAATACCACATTGCTACCATAAGAGATTCAATAGAAATTTAAAAATCAAAAACATTGTTATTATCGTAATTCTTATTTAAAAACATAATTTAAGCTAAATGGTTTCCAATAAAGTAGAATATATAAAATTGAACAAGTTCTGCAAACTAGCTTAACTACCGTGGACCTAAATTACACTAATATGAATTCTAGCTTTAATTTGCATAGTTTATTATACAGTCGAACTTGGATAATTCGAAGCCCAAGGAATAAAAAATAATTAAAATTATCCAAAAATTAGAATTAAAAACGTTTTGAATAAAAGGCTTAAAAGTCTAGGGACCAAGATATTTGTATTAAAGATGTTTTAGAATTAAAGACATTCGACTAAGTTCTACTGTATATAGCAATATTTAAATTTTTCAAATAATCTATATCATTCGTTGTCAATAATTACACTGATAGACAAAACTTAAGGAAGTTGTACCTTATAGCATATATATATCGGGATTCAGAAAATAACTCAGAGAGATATTTTCTGAATCCCGATATATATCTATATTAATAAAATGCAAATTTCATAAGTGGTGTTCGCTAAAAACTTTCGTTACAATGCATCAATTTCGACCAAATTTTCAACATTTATGTAAAACGAGATGGAGCAGGTTTTGCTTAACATCAAAATATTTTTCCTAACTTTAAAATACATAACTTTGCTGTTATCGATAAAATACAAAAAAATTCAACAGAGTTAATTTTATTCATATATAAATAAAAAAAAAAATTCAGCAATTCATTCAACTCAATCTAAAAAAATATTCAAAACAAGCAATTTTAAGATAACACCATATGTAAAACAGTCGGCCAAGAAAACAACAACGATATTACATCTTTCTCACATATTCACACACAATCTTGATTAATAATTAAAACTAATCTTTAGCATTGTTTATTATACTTCATAATATATAATATTCGTTAGGCAAACTTTCACTCGGATAAAACCCGGGCGAAGCCGGGTACACATCCGCTAGTATGCTATAAGATACAACTTCCTTAAGTTTTGTCTATCAGTGTTATTTATGGATCAAATACGATTTAATAGCTAAATAAACTCTCTTTCTTGTTTAAAAATATTGTTCTAAAATGCAAATTTAAATAGTTTTCACTCTCTCTCTAATACTAGAAATGATTTGTATATATACCTTGAAACTATGTATATATATAATTTGAACATGTACACGCAAATATCCACATATAGCATGTGTTTGGTAATAAATAAAATATATATGATCTTTTAATATACATTGAAAATCAAAGAAAGCATATCCTGACCACGAGCACATGAGCTTTTTAGATGACAGAGCGCCATCTAGTGGAACAGAAATCAACTAAACGTTGATTTAGCCTCATCCACTAGATGGCGCTCTGTAATCTAAAAAGATCATGTGCTCGTTTTCAGGATATGCCTTCTTTGATTTAATACCAACATCTGACCTTTATTTTTAAAGATATTTTTTCACTAATATATATCTTCTGTCAAAAAATCTCAATACCCGAGCCTGCCTAGGAAGTTTTTTTTTTTTTTTTGAAATAAAATTGTTTGACGTCACCTCATGAATTGAACTTCAAATATCTCTGTAAATGAAACAGAAAAAACTAAGGTCTGTAGATGGAGACATTTTGGAAGTTACAAAAAATCTGTGATAACCAAATAAATAATACTATGTGAAAAAAATAATACAAATGTGATATTGTACTGGGACAAGGTGCATAAATTAAAAAAAAAAAAGTACCTCTCCTTATTGTGCAACTAAAAGTTGCTGATGGCTTCCGCCATCTATCGGAATAAATATAATAATTAAAAATCAACGATTAATTGATATTTATTCCGATAGATAGTGCAAGCCCTCAGCATCTTTCAGTTTAAGTAAACTGATTATTTCTAACCTTAGGGATTAAGTATGAAAGGATGAATTGTGAAGTTCTATTGTTCTACAATCATAAGCCGTATTATATTGTATTATAATAGAGTTTAAAAAATCGCATGAGCAACCTATCTTATAAGCTTTTTTTTTTCTAAAAAATAAGTATTTTGTCCTGATATAGTCTTCTCTTATTCTTCTTCTTTTTTTTTTATCTCAATTCAATCATATTAGGGTATCAAGCTTGTAAAACTTGAGATCATTACTGAGTGAAGTAGAATGCGTCTGCCTTTGTCATTAAGACTGGGAGCACTACTCAGTGGCAGGCTGACTTAGCTCCAAAATAAATGGCCGACTCTGACATGAGGAACAGACGCCATGTGCAGCCGCTCCTAACATGGAGTACAAACGCTGCTCATCCTGTATCCCTGGATTAGGAGCCCTTACAGGGCACTATCAGCCGGGCCAGGTGAACCCATGTTTTTTAGTGAGCTTGTTACTGCTCCCCCTCCTCCTTTTTCATCGATGCTTGGGACCGGCAAAGGCGGAGTATAGTCTAAACTCCAAATAAACGAGCACTTCTAAGAAAGACCAAAAGTATCTCTTTTTTTGTCTCTCATAGGAACGGCTGCGTAAAGAGTTGTGACAACTATTATCCGCTGTGTAAATGACACAATTAGAATGCAAACATGGATGGAATGTTTTGTACAGGTGTTATAGTGTGGGATCAGTCACAGCGGCACGTGTTGGCTGGAATTGTGGACCAATATTGTTGTATATAGGTGTGTGCTTGGTAGAGGGAAGTTCTGGAAATCTTGAAATCCAAGTCAACATTCTGTAGAACACATTTTTGGATTCATCAATCTACTTATAAATAATATATATTCCGTTACACACTTTTTTAGTGCATGGGAGTTTTCAGCCAGTCTTTCTGTATATATGTTATTATTATAATGTTTTGATGTTGGTATGATAAAGAATTGGAGTGGCAGTCGTGAAAACAGGAAAGATAATTATTTACGTATCAAGTAGTTTTTATTTTGAATTACTTGAAGCAAATTACACATAAAATTATTTTTCACAGTTATATAGAATTTATATAAAATGAATTCTATATATTCGTGAATTAAAAAAAAAAGGTATGTCAACTATACATATTTATACAACAATTTTCTAAATCTATGTTCAAAAATAAAAGAATAGTCAATGATGAAAATAAAATACATGTTTTTGAAAAATAAAATATTTGCATTTTAGATTATATTATATATATATATGAAAAAACAATTTTAAAAAAATAAAAGATAAGTGGGTCACAGGTATTGATATTAAAAATAAAGAAGGCATCTCCTGACCACGAGCACATGTGCTTTTTAGATGGCAGATAAGATGTATCTGCATAGTGTTTAAATGTTGAATAGATACACATACTTTGAATATATACGAGTAAAAGCTGCATATATATGTATCAATATTTATTTCAGCATTTATATGAACTAGGTAGATAACTATATTCATTGCTTGGTTTTATTTTAACCATTTGTGTGTTTGTGACATTTTACTTTTATTTGTATGTATTTTTATTTCTCTATTTCATGTATATATTAATTCATTAATTCTGTAAATACCTTTTATCTGAAATAATAAAAAGATATTTCCTGAAAATAAATTTCTATCAGGGTGAGATTCCTCACCACTCCAGAATTACCTGCCTCAGCGCGTTACCCTTTTTGGCGGTTCACTCCCCTGTACGTGGTCCAGAGAAGTCCATTCCACTTCCAGTATTCCACATCTAGCTTTAACCAAACCTTCATTGATCTTATCTGATAGATTTAGTAAAGCTAGAACTGACCCATTGTTGGAAACTGGTTTCCCTGGAAACAAAATATATGTTTTACCTAAAAAAACTATAAATATTTAAGAATATTGTATATCTATTTTTAATTATCTCTAGTACACACACACGAAGCCGAGATAATCATGGTGGGTGAGGTTGGCGACTGCTTTTACTATAAATGCACCACATGTCTACACATATGAAAAGCAGTTCGACTTTTTCACTTAAAATGTGCCATAGCCTCGTTTGGTTACTTGCACTTGCTAGTAGTGTTTGACTTTTGCAAGAAATGGAGGCCATTGAAGCATTTATTTTCAAATTAGAAAAAAAGTGCCCAATGCGGGAATCGATCCCGGGTCGTAGCGGTCGAAAACCAACGGTTTAGAACAACCTTCCATCGACTCCCTTAAAATAATTTAAACTATGAAAATAAAGTTCATATTTTGATTTGAAATCAAATTTTATATCGATATCCATTCACTCTGATCTACCCAGAGTTGAGTATGAACTTTAAGAAACTTCAATAAAGATGAAAATTTAACTTACATATAGACTTTTTAAAATTAAACTAATCGTTTTGAAAACAGAGCGATCCATAAATAATTCTTTAACTAAAAAGGCATATATTGGATCAAAATATCATTTATATTACCAATATTTCAGTTGGCTCAACGCCAACCTTTATCAAGATATTATAACATTTTAATATATTAAAATTACAAATATATTCTCACAATGAGTATATTTTTTATTTAAAAAACGCAAGCTTTCAAGCGTAAAACCTAAAAATTAAAATAGACATATTCCATAAAATAGTTAAATTACAAACCAATTTAAAATTTTCAGTTATAAATATATATCCACGCTGCGCGCGTTTGTTTTTGTAAATATTTCTGGTGGGATAAAGTCGATATTATAGTAAGCCCGTTGAAGAGCGATTAACGCTTGAAAGCTAGCGTTTTTTTAATAAGAAGGATACTCATTGTGAGAATATATTTGTAATTTTAATACTTTTTTCACAATTTTATCATGAATAGAGATTTTAATATAAGTCAACAACAACTCAGCGCCACATAACGTCGATAGAATTAAGTTAAAAAAATATATTTTTGCTTATATTCAATTGGGAGGAAAAAAAATGATATATATATTTATATTATGGGACAAAATAAATTTTGTAAAATAAGGGTGTGAATTTAAAAATTAAACTTATCTTTAGTGGCTGTATATACAAGTATACTTGTATATATTTTAAAACTTGCTTTATTCATTTAAACCTCGTTGTTCCCATAGTTAACTATAAGTAAAAAAATTGTTCTTCAAATAAAAGACACTTCGGCCAGTAAATATTTTTATTATCTTATTATATGTATTGAAGAGCTATGAATGCCGGCCAGGCAGCATCTCTCTTTACGATAATCAAGACCAATTTTGATCCCGGGGTATTCAAGATGGTGAGACAATAATTTTTTTAAAATTTTATTTGAAGAGCAATGAATGCCGGTCCACAGACTCTATCTTTACGATAAAAAAAAGTGTAACATTTCAATTATCGCTGTGTTTTCAAGAAGAGTTAAAAGTTAGGATGGCCGGATGATGGCAAAGTAAATCTGGAATGGGCTCTAAAACTTCTTATTTGAGGTGAATCAGTTCTATACCTGGTGTAGAGTCTCTTCAACCGGGATCCTGCAAGATGATCAATCCATATCCATAGTCTGGAAGTAAGATGTCTTGATTATCTCGGTTCCTTTATCCAGTTAGTTCACAGATGTAGTACGCCCTTTTGAATTGATGCCTTCAATGCATCATTTAATCAATATTTTTAGTATACTATCAATTAAATTGATAACTAATAAAATTTCACTTTTCTTTGAATTTCACAATGAAGTATCTGTGCTCTATATCGCTAGTGTTAACATGTCGTCATTTGTGCGACATGTGTGAAATAAATATTCACTATAAATTGATTTTTTTAATTATTCCATAATTGGCCAAATACCCATTCTTGATTTAATCAGGAAAGGCTAACCATGTACGCGTTTCGGGCTGTTGGCTCTCGTCAGCGTGGTGTAAGCTGTGTGATATGTGTAGTCCATGGTATATATAACAAACGTCTCCAGCGCCACATCTCTAGGAGTTCTCAAATAACAATTCTGTGTGTCAGGGAGTTGTCTACAGTGCGTCACACCGTCAGCTAGTGTCAGGTGTCGCTCCTGTCACGTGACCGGCGTCCACACACAATGGATGGGAATTCCACCAAGTTTTGAAGACAAAACACTTCCCGAATAGTTTCTTCTGTCAAACTCAAAATGTCGGTATGGGTTCTGTGTTGGCAACACGGGCAGTGGAGTATCTATGGAAATACCAGTTACAATCGACACCTATCCATTCTTTGGGAATGTCGCATGGACATGTTCCTACGATGAATCACGTTCAGTGTCACGAAGATGTGTCACGAAACCATGTTATGCATCTATAGCCAGTTCAAAATAGTTCTTGTAGGATTAGGACCTGGATTCTTCTGTTTCGTATAATCAGATGCCATTGAGAACCGCCAAATACGTTGTAAGTTTTGTTTTGGAAAAATTGGGGATGCATTCATTTGTTAAAATAAAAAAAAATACCCCATTAGAAAATAATATATGAGAAGTGTATGCAAGTAAGAAACAAGAAATATACAAGAGATATACAAAGGTAAACACGAAGTAGACAAGAAGTAGACAAGAGATATACAAAGGTAAACACGATGTATAAACAAGAAATATACAAGAGATATATAAAGGTGAACACGAAGTATAAACAAGAAATATACAAGAGATATATAAAGGTGAACACGAAGTAGACAAGAGATATACAAAGGTAAACACGATGTATAAACAAGAAATATACAAAAGATATATAAAGGTAAACACGAAGTAGACAAGAAGTGTATAAGAGATATACAAAAGTAAACACGAGGTTTACAAGAGATATACAAGAGATATATAAAGGTAAACACGAAGTAGACAAGAGATATATATAAAGGTGAAAACGAAGTAGATAAGAAGCAGACAAGAGATTTACAAAGGTGAACACGAAATAGAAAAGAAGTATACAAGAGATATACAAAGGTAAACACAAAGTATTAAGTATAAACAAGAAATATACAAGATATATATAAAGGTGAACACGAAGTAGTAAAGAAGTATACAAGAGATATACAAAGGTAAACACAAAGTATAAACAAGAAATATACAAGATATATATAAAGGTGAACACGAAATATAAAATAAGTGCACAAGAGATATACAAAGGTAAACACGAAGTAGAAAAGAAGTATACAAGAGATATATAAAGGTAAACACGAAGTAGACAAGAGATATACAAAGGTAAACACGAAGTATAAACAAGAAATACACAAGAGATATATAAAGGTGAAAACGAAGTAGACAAGAAGTGTACGAGTATAAGAGATATACAAAGGTAAACACGAAGTATAAACAAGAAATACACAAGAGATATATAAAGGTGAAAACGAAGTAGACAAGAAGTGTACGAGTATAAGAGATATACAAAGGTAAACACGAAGTATAAACAAGAAATACACAAGAGATATATAAAGGTGAAAACGAAGTAGACAAGAAGTGTACGAGTATAAGAGATATACAAAGGTAAACACGATGTATAAACAAGAAATATACAAGAGATATATAAAGGTAAACACGAAGTAGACAAGAAGTGTATACGAGGTGTGTTCAAAAGGTATCGCGACTTTTATGTTTTTTCAAAAATTATTTATTTATTCATGAATACCTATTTTGTCCCCTTCAAAGTAATCCCCATGAGATATTATACTCGTAAGAGATATACAAAGGTGAACACGATGTTTAAACAAGAAATATACAAGAGATATATAGAGGTAAACATGAAGTAAACAAGAGATATACAAAGGTAAACACGATGTTTAAACAAGAAATATCTTTTTTCTTTTCTTGCTTATCCCTAGTACACGTGGTACAGGCCATGATAATCATGGTGGGTAGAAGTAGGCGACTGCTTTTACTTTAAGTGCACCGCATGTCTACACATGTGAAAAGCAGTTCGACTTTGCACTTATAATTGTGACAGAGCCCCGTTTGGTTACTTGCACTCGCTGGTCTTGAACATTTTCAAGAATCGGGGGCCATTGAAACATTTTTTTTTATCAGAAAAAAAGTGCCCAAGGCGGGAATCGAACTCGGGTCGTAGCGGTCGAAAACCAACGGTTTAGACCATCCTACCACCGACCCCCTACAAGAAATATACAAGAGAGATATATAAAGGTAAACATGAAGTAGAGAGAGAATATGGTATCACATGCTATTAACCAGAACATTGAAGTAGACAAGGAATATACAAGAGAAAACTGAATGAAGTTAGTATATACATATTAGCGCTTGATATAGAAATTCAAAAGAATTCTAAAGTTGTCCAAATATAACCAACATCTAAAATGTTTAATGAATTTGTAATCAAGGTTGTGCAATCACATTGCAATGCCTAACATGTATATGCAATTTATAGTTGGAGATATAATTGACGGTGGAATCTAAAAATAATAAAGAAATCTATATAAGATAAAAATGTAAATACCCTAATTATTTTATCTTTTTGTTCATTTGTATATAGATCCTGGTACACTTTCTACATTATCCTATCCATTAAAGGTTTAAAAACTTTTTCTATTTTTGAACAAAGTTGAATCTAAGATTATAATAAGATAAATTTATATATAGATTTTTTATGAACTAAATATTTTTTAATCGGCTTATTGTTTGTATGGTAATGGAAAAGTACATTTTTAATACCATTTTATTTTTAAATATTCTCTTAGGGGCTTTTAAAATATTTATTCGAAGTTAACCAAAAACGATATGTATTCTTAGAGAAAAAGAAATATAATATTTGGAATAAAGATAGATTTGATTCTAAAGAGATATAAAAGAATGACAAAACCTAACAAAGAGATAGGTCAAACACCTTCAACACCAAAAACATGGAGGAAAAAAATCGAAAGACCGTTTGTTCTGGAAAATTCTCCCTCATTGACCTTCAAGGGTATTGGTAGGGGCAGCCTCAGGGGGCTATCGCTTCGTAAAAACTAGCTGAGTCATTGATGTATCGATTGATAAAGTACAGTTTGAACTATATCACTATTTTATCATTAGTATATGCCCCTTTTTATTTATACTTGTATAAATATAAGGTGTTACACACAGAAAGTGGAAAAAAATAATACACTCATAGATAAAACTTAAGGAAGTTGTATTTTTTAGCATGTATCGGTATTCAAACAATAATTCTGAAAGATATTTTATACACAGTGATCTTTATTGAAAACACACGTGAAAGCCAATTGTGAACAAAATTGCTTCTGTCTCTTCAAAAAAACAGACAACCGTTGATATCAAGGAATCTCCACTTCCTTAAGAGTTGCCCATGAGTGTATATGTGAACAATGAATATATCACGATAGAATAAAACAACGCTGAAGCTATTTAAAACCTGAGAACTTATAACGATTTCTTTCTTTATTTCGTGAAAAATGGAAGCTTTCAAACACCCAGAGGACTTTCGTCACGGCCCTGATACGACAATAAAGCATTTCGGCCTTAAAGCTTGCCCAGATTTTATTGAAATATAAAGCGATTGTTAGAAGTTCGTGTTTTAAATAAAGATATCTCTTCACCCTCTCTCTACCCAACTTTCCAATACCAAAGATTCCTGACGGCCACCCGCTTGGAGATCACCAACCTAAGTACAGCATCTCTAGAGAATCTTCAAAGTAAATGCAATTGCATAACGCTACCTCATGATTTGGACTTCCACTGATATTGTTAATAAAGCCAAGAAGATATAGATGTAAGAAGGACAACTCGGGTAGTTGGCGACTTCTCTACGCGGCTCCAGAAACCTGTGTTAACTAACTAAATTATAAAATGGACATTTGACTTACTGTTTGTAAGTTATGTCTATGGATTCTTGTTTCTGTTAGGTAATCTACAAATTTTAAAGTCCCTCTTCTTCGGTTGAAGAATTGTTGCATAAGACGAAAGTTTTTAATAAGGGCTTATGAATGCGTGTATTATATGTAAATACCCCGAGTTTTATTTACATTAAATTTTTCTTAGACTGTTCATTCAAATCCGTGTATAAGGCTAATTGTCTCAATTAGATTTTTTCGAATATATCATCTTGTATTATGTATAAATTGTGGGATTAACATTTTTTTTCTCTTTCCCTTTGCAGACTCCGTGGTAAATACACGTATAAGACTATATATTAAAATAGGGGCATATTTTGGATCAAAATACACGGCGTGACATTGAAAATGGAACACCAAGAAATAGTGGCCAGAAAATTATGCAAATTTCAGGGTAGACGCGCCTAACCGAGTTATGCAAATGATGTAAAATGCGCAGCTCTCGTGCGCACATGGAGTAAGATATAAGGGAAAGAACTTGCAGAAAGGACAGCATTCGTGTCGTTATTTCTTCAAGGAAAATCATTGTAGAAATTTTGTTCTTGTGTCAAAAGACACGTGTAATAACAGAGAATGCCAGGTCATCGTAAACGGAGGCAGTTCAAGCAGACAGACGCTTTTACGAGGGGCATGGTGATCGGACTGAAAAGGGCAGGTTGGTCCATACGTCAAATCGCAGCTGATACACACCTTGGTGCGTCCACGGTGCACCAACTGTGGAGAAGATGGTTGGAACAAGGAAATGTGGCAATTTATAGGAATGTCGGTGCAACCAGAGTGACGTCAGCACGTGTGGATCGGCGTATCCTTCGACAAGCAGTGGCGGCCCCACAAGCCACTTGTACCGCCATCCTGCAACATGTGCAAGACACCCTAGATCATTCCATCTCGACCAGAACCATTTCCCGTCGATTGGTTGCTAATGGCTTGCACTCATGCCGTCCGCTAAGAAGACTGCCATTGACCCCACCGAATAGGCGCCAACGTTTGGAATGGTGCCGGGCTAGATCGACGTGGATGACGGAATGGCACAGGGTCGTGTTCTCAGATGAGTCGCGTTTCTGCTTGTCCAGTGATAGTCGCCGTGTACGCGTGTGGCGTCGACGTGGAGAAAGGTCCAATCCGGCAGCAATTGTGGAACGCCCCACCGTGCGACAACGTGGAATCATGGTTTGGGGCGCAATCGCGTATGATTCCAGGTCACCTTTACTTCGTATTCAGGGCACTATGACGGCCCAACGATACGTTGATGATGTGCTGCGACCGGTGACACTCCCCTACCTTCAGGGGTACCCGATGCCCTTTATCAGCAGGATAACGCCCGACCGCACACTGCTCGCATTAGCCAACAAGCTCTGCAAGATGTACAGATGCTTCCCTGGCCACCGTACTCTCCTGATCTCTCACCAATCGAGCACGTCTGGGACATCATTGAACGCCGTTTGCATGCCTTGCCACAGCCGCGTTCAGAAGACGAACTGTGGCAAATGGTTGAGAGGGAATGGAGAGCCATCCCTCAGGACGCCATCCGTACTCTGATTGACTCTCTACCTAGACGTGTTGCTGCGTGCATCGCCGTCCGCGGTGGTCCTACTTTCTACTAAGCCGACGCCGTTCTCGCTCTGTATTATGACTATCATTTTGAAATAAAGATCACTTATTGTTCGTCCCTGTATCTCTCTGTCTGCCGAGTTTCATCACTTTCTGGCCACTATTTCTTGGTGTTCCATTTTCAATGTCACGCAGTGTATTTATTAAATATCAATATTTCGACGAGGCTGTTCTCCTATCTTCTTCTCGGAAAAATTAAAAAACCTTGTAAGCTTATTATCCGCGTGATGCGCGCACGAGAAGTGTTGTTTTATATAACTTATATTGGTGTGACCAAACCATTTAATTTAATAAACATAGGAATTGGATTCAATTATCTCACTTAATTCTTTACTTTCACATAGTTCAAAGCTAAAAAGGAAAGATAAAACATTTAAAAAGAAATTATTACTGTAAACTTGATGTTTTTACCTTAATTTGTTTGATATAGAGGATAAATTTATTGAATTAAATGCTTATGTGTCCATTTTATTAGCTCTTTGATTAGGGTCATTGTCACGTGACCTTAATTAGCCTATCAGCATTGAGTTTATTAGCTCGGAGATGTTGCGTTTGAACAACGAAATTCTATATTAAACATAAGTTGTTGGTTATCAAATCTAGGACGTTCTATTATTTTAGTAAACAAAAAATATATTTCTATTTGTACACTCATAGACAAAATTTGGAGAAGTTGTACCCTTTAGCATCCTGCCCAGAAGTCCTCCTCTACGTGGTGGGCAGAAGAAGCAGCACAAGTAAGGGACTGCCCTGTAGGGTGAAGTACGGTGTCGTGAGCCCCGAGCCGCTACGGTAACCATGAAGGCCTACAGGGAACTCTGAAATGTGGCTGACTAACGGGGCAATGGCACCTCCTTTTCCATGGAGGACAAGACAACACCACATTTTAGCATGTATATCGGGATTCAGACAATAACTCTGAAAGATATTTGATATATAGGGACCTTTATTGAAGACATACGAGATAACCAAGTGTGAACAAAATTGCCTCTGTCTATTCCAGAAAAAAAACATAGATAACCAGCTACTTCAAATACTTTCCACTTCCTTAAGTTCTGTCCATTAGTGTATTTTTAAAAACGAATTTACTTTATGGATAAATTTAGGATTCATTTTGATATTAAATATTTTAATGGCTTAGTATTTATAAAGATCAGACACCTGATCTTCTTCTGTAACGGTAAATTTTAGCAGGGTAAGATGTCATCACATTGACATAAATTTATTGATATATATTTTATCCCCCTTTCAATATCATTAATATTTAAATTAATTGGCACATAAAAATAATATATCATCATATTTATTATCGTGATACTCCTGTTGAAGGACTGACAAGTCCGAAAGCTTGAAAATAAAAAAAAATTGAACAAGAAAGTTAACCCTGGAAGCTTTATTTATTTTATAACATATATTTATGTTTAATTAATCTAAAAAAAAAACATCCTCGTCATATTTGCGATGGTTTATAATGGGCTAGTTTTATTATAAGTCGCAGTGGAATTTGTAAATGAATGAGAGCAAGATTAGAATTTATTCGTGATCACATTCGCATTCAGTGACACATACCAAACATTTGAGTTAAGTTCAAATTGAGAGCAGCTCGGAGATGGATATATTACCAAAATAGCCATGATAATCATGTGATGTTGTCCCGCAAGATAACCTTCTGGGAAACTGAGCGATAAGAAGTCTAGATGCGTTAGGTTTTGTTTTGAACGAAATTGTTTAAATCTCTGCACAATGGTATGTTTGGGGAGAATTGATCATTCTCTTGTAAATATAATTTTAAAAAAATAACGTAACATAACTTTTCCTTTTTCATTGTAATTTTCTAAGTATCTCATTAATATGTACTCATGGACAAAATTTAAGGAAGATGTACTAGTATATTACTGTAATTTATAAATTTAATTGCCATCTATCGTTAATATTTTACACAATTTTAAATATTATCAAATATTATCTCTACACACCTTACTGCAATGATATGAGTTATTGAATGAGAGGACTTGGCTCATCAGTAGTGAACCCTCTCAGCGGTTTCGCCAAATTAATCTCTAGACCGCTCTACTATTTTATTGGATTGGTTTGGAATATACCCTGTATTTTCTATGGAAGGCAGCTTAGGGGTGTTTTTAGTGAACTATGGCCATAAGCTTATAAGTCTGTAGGGATAATATTTGATGATATTTAAAAGAAACGCATTGCCAGTAAATTTATTTGTGTAAAATATTGCTGCAATGTTTTAAATTTATTTTAGGAAGCTTTCGGGTGTTGTTTTTGTCCAACTTGTAGATGGAATTAGAAGATACAATGAGGTAAAAACCAGCTGTGTGTATACTTATTTAAGCAATTTTTCTCTCTTGAATCTTTTGAGTACATCCTCCAAACATCATCGCTCTTTAGATAATGAACAACACCACTAGTATTCATTGTCATTATATAGAACTATTGCTTATATAGAAAAAGTCCTAAGCCTCTTTATTTACTACCCAAACTATATTTTAGAAAACTACAGCTTCATCAACCAATAATCCCCGACGTTTCAGTAACCTGCTGTCAATATTATCAGGGAGATGATTATTTGGAATCCTAGTTCTACTTAAATACATATTATATAATATAAAATGTAAATATTTTATTTTTTTTTAAAACATATATTTTATTTTCATTCATTGACTGTTCTACATTTTTTTACCATAGATTTAGAAGATAACACTTTAATTATTGTTGTAAATATGTATAGTTAACCCTACCTATTTTTTAAAATCACGATTATAGAATTATTCTATAAATTCTATATTGCTGTGATAAATAATTTTTATGTGTAAATTTACTTCAAGGTATTCAAAATAAAAACTACTTGAAAGGTAAATAATTATCTTTACTTTTTCACGACTGCATCTCTTTTTCAACAACAAAACATAAAATAATCATAACATACATACACGATTTTCTGAAATAGATGTAAAGCGTTACGTATTTGCATATACTTGTATATACGTATATAGAAATAAATAAGAGATTAAAAATGAAAGTCGAGATTTTTCAAATTAAAAGATTAAAAATAGAAGGGTCACTGAAAGGTCGGGAGTTAAATACACCATAGGTTAATGTGGCTGTGTTTTTATCTGAATCTACTTCCAACCAACAAATTATCTTCTAAACTATATTTTATATTTAATTTTTATATATAATCAACACACTGGGGAGTTGTTTAATAACATTTAATTTATCATTAATTAAAGTTATCTTCTAATATTGGGACTTTGCAAAATTCCTATTAACAAATACAACTCTCTCTGGAGAGCCAGAGAGGATTTGAAAAGTAGAAGAATTCGGTTAATTGGGGTTTTCAGTGTTGTGTTGAGAATGATCAGTAAAAACGTTCATATTGTCGCGTATATGAGCCTTCAGCCTACGTCAATAGATGGGGCTTTCACCTTTTTCCAGTCTGGAAATAATGTGGAAATCGCCGACTGCTGTGGTCCTGTTTCCTGGGGCAAATGTTTTTAAATATCTACTTATATATTTGCCTTATTCTGTCTGTTTGTCTGTTTGTCTGTTTATCTGTTTGTCTGTTTGTCTGAAGCTCACGGATAGAATGCGCGCTCATTGGCTGCAAGGGAACACGTGTCCTCCCTGCCCCCCTCTAGACAACCCTGTTATTCAAAAACCATACATCCAATCGCCATGAAATTCTGGGATATTATTAGGTATATCCCCGGAAAGGTTTTCGAAAAATAATTTCTTGAATATCTTGAATATCCTTAGAGTTATTTGCAGAATTGTAGATATAACTCGCAAGCAGCGCCGCCAGACGGTGAAAGCCTTTAGCTTGCTGCTCCACCCCTGTTGACCTTGGGTCGTCGTGTGAGTCACAGCATGATGCAACAAAAAACACTCTCTCTGGGAATTGCGGCGTCAACAACCTGTAAGTTTGTGCCTCTCTCATAAACCTGTCTATACAGACCACCCTGTCTATAGCGACCACTCTAGACAACCCTGTTATCAGCTGTGTGATACATCCACCTGTCTATACAGACCACCCTGTTAATAGCGACCACCCAAGTCAACGTTTTTAGAATATATTCGCACTCGGGTAAACCCCGGGCGTTGCCCGGGCCATTCGTCTAGTATGTTTATATTGGTCCTAGGAGGTAACGTAATGAAAATACGCGTAAATTGTTATTCTAGTTATATGTAATGTGTAGTAGAAATGACAATAAAAAGGAGACGTCTTTGAAGTCTTGATGACGGTTGCTGTTGGTACTCTCGCCAACACCACAGTTGCTACTCTTCTGGTAAGTCTCTCGTGTCCCCCCACCAGTGGTAAGAGCGAGAGATACTGCCAGAGGAAAGGAAATACACTTGAGTGGTGGTTCTCAGAGGTATTTGGGTGGTCTTCAGAGTAGGATTGCAGAGGAGAGCAACGGGAGCCCGGGTTAGGTGATCCATGAAGGAGGAAGCGGCGTTGTCGCGAAGAACCGGAGGTGTCAAGCGCGACAATATGCATACAGTAAAAGTTATATCTATTACATGAGCGCAATAATAGAGCTGGATACCCATTGATGACAAAAACAGAATTAATAGAAGAATTGACATACCAAAATCCTAACGACAGTTCAAACCTACGAAATACACATTGTGCAGTATCTTAGTACTTTGCTACAGTTCATTGCAATTTGTCTGCTTGCTACATCCATTTTTTTGGACTCTAAAATCATACACTTTGGTAAGTAGCCCGTAAACAATATTCTCTCTCTACGAAATACGCAAAAAAGACTTAAATTCTTCCAAACAACATAAAATAATAATAATAATAAATCATAAGAACCGATAATTTATCAAAAGATAATTCGTTACCATCACTTCTCATATTTATAAGGCCCAATTCTCATATGCACTAGTGGATAGGAAGTTCATGTAGACCTGTGGTTCCTAGAAGAAGAGAAACGGTCGTTGAAATATCGGAGGATAGCAATGAAAGTTTTGGTCCAAGATAATCTCGTCATTAACAACATAATTAATATATAAGAAAATAAAACACCAAAGCATGAAATGTTTTTTTATAAATAAAACAAACGTCTACTATCCTTACAAAAAACTCATGTCCATTGTTTACTCTAATACCATTTCTGAGATTCCACCCTCCAGTGTAGCATATAAAAACAGAATCGTCCAATATAGTATTAGAGCTCTAACTTACTATCAAACCTCCCTTTGAAAATTAAACGATTTATAGCCCGTCAAAGGATTCTATGGCTACTTTTCCGCGAGGATATCACGGGATTTTGGAACAGCGACCCTTTAAATTGCTACTTCTGCAATGTTGGTATCCAAGACAATTTGGTCCACTATCTATTCCATTGCCCATTCCTACATGAAAAGAGACTGGAAATTCGCGAAATTTCGGGGCCAACTCACTACAATGAACAACATGTATATAAAATCTTCACTACTCTCCTGCTGGATAAAACATCTGTTTATGTATATTTTAAATATTTCAAGGCGATTGATAAAATGAGAGAAGAAGTGCTCAACTCCACAGACAATGGCTGATTGCTCCCCCTCCCCTCTAAATTGCTTTTCCTCCTTACTCATGTACATATATAACTTTTTAGGGGAATCCCCTTGTAAGACAATAGTGTCTTAATAAAGGTTTTTGGTTGGTTGGTATATTAGAGCTCTAAAGAAAGCGGTCTGGTAGATTAAATTGGCGAAATTGCTTGAAGGGTTCACCACTGTTTAACCAAGCCTTCCTAATATTTTTCATCGCAGTAAGGACAGTAGAAATTTGTTTTATTTTTATTTATAAAATAAACTTTCGTGCTTTAATGTTTTTATATATATAGATAGCGCGGTATTTCCTTATAATAATTAATATAAATTAATTCGTGTTCACATTCAGTGGCACATACCAAATATTGGAGCTAAGAGCAAATTGAGAGAAACTCGGAGATGGCTATACAACCAGAATAACCAAAAGAATGTGACATTACTAAGTAAAGGATGAAAACAGCGGTTTAAAGATGTGAAAGAGGCAAGGATGAGCTGGTGACAAAGTGAAACTACGCCATTCCACCAATGTTATCAGCTGTTAGGTTATCGTCCAGAGATACACCCCTTCCTCAGCCATGCCTCTATGGAGACCAATCCGATTGTACCATTCATCATTTTCATTATTGGACAATTGAAAGATAAGCAGAAAAACATTTTCAAATTTGAGAAGAGAAAGAACATGGAATACAGTAGAATCTCCCACAAGAAACCTTAGCTAAAAAACAAGAATACTTCAGGTCTCCCCTGAAGGTGGTCGTTTATTGGAGATTGAATTATATCAAATCATATTTAGTTTTTCCTTCTTATTACACTAATTACCACTATATACACTCATAGACAAAACTTAATAAAGTTGTACTTTCTAGCATGTATATGAGGATTCAGACAATAACTCTGAAAGATATTTGATATACAGTGATCAATATTGAAGACACATGAGATAACCAAGTGTGAACAAATTGTATGTCTCCTAAAAAAAAAACAGAAAACCGGTGACATCAAATAATTTCCACTTCCATTAGTTTTGTTGATGAGTGTGTATAGACTGATGGGGAAAAATATCAGATCAACTCCATAGGTTGGTTGGCTAGGTCTCAGAAGCTGGGTAACCTCCTAAGAGGTGTTCCAAAGATTCTGTTTTGTGTGCACAATCAAAGAAACGTTAGCACTATCTTTTTTGAACTTGGTGTATGTTGTCTGTAAACTTTTGAATATTTATTATCCTGAATGTGAGATTGATTTTCACATTTTCTACAAGTTTATAAAGGTGGCAAGAAAAGTAAAAGAGGAGAAGGAGACGAAGAGAGACAGGAAAAACAATCACGGCTTCATTAACAAGTCGATATGTAACAAGTTGATATGTAAAGAACATAATTATAAAACTTACACAATATCATTAATGATATATTTTCTCTTATACAGTATAGTTTCCCATTAGGGACCATGGCATAAGCACAGTCTCTTTTGGAAATGATCTCTGATTAGAGACTCAGTTTTATGCTGAAAGATGATTTGGTCTGAAATGACAGAATGTGAGACCATCTCCAGAAGAGACCAAGCTTAGCTGTGTTTATAGTCATGGGAGACTTATACATCAATTGTAGGCAGCAAGTTTACACCCATACAATATAGCTAAACACCATGGAAAGACGTTATATTTTCACACATTCCCATTACAGTATCTGCAATAGCAGCTATCCATAGCAGAGTGGTATGAGAGTGACAAAAAACGCTTAACAAAATATCATTTTCTAAAGTGCCTAAACCTGCCATCTTCCTATATTATTATTAATTCGGTTAAATCTCTGTCTTGAGCAGTAGTATGCAGATAGAGTCAGATGTTTCTGCTGTTTTCCTTATCGAAATCTTCTGCAACACCATTACTATACTCTAGCCGGTGAGAACTGATGCAAGCTCGTGCTCCGAGCGACCGTATGATAGGCTAGCCTTTAAGGTCAGTGGTGTGACCACACAACTTACAAGTGTCTATGGGAGTGATCGACGGTCTGGTTGCTGTCCTGAACCTTTGTTTGGACCTGGGTAAACCCATATAATAGGACTTCCCTCTTTTAGCACCCGTACCTTTAGCCAGCAATAATAAATCTGCCAACGAAGTAAGGTCTTTTGAGGCACGATGTTGAAGCGAGGAATCTTGTGATGGCGAGAGAGGGCACGACTGTGCCATACATGACACGCTCGATAAGAATGCTTCCATTAACTCATACACAGAAATAAGGCCCAAGAGTTTCATAGTCCGTGGCGGACATCCCGTCGGTGGTCCACATAGGCTCGGAAATCTCCACACGGGGATACCCTTTCCACTACCTCATCCCCAAGGGGTTGGGCTATTCTGCCCTTTTAACATGCCAGCCGCCTCATGAATGGCTAGTAATGGAGCCGGCTTCTTTCCCCGCAGACTCTTAGATACCGATGGATAGTGGGCTGCCTAGACCGAAGGACTCCCAAATACGAAGGAAGTGGGCTGTTTAGACTTAAAGATTCCCAGACACCGATGGATAGTGGGCTGTTTAGACTGAAGGACTCCCAGACACCGAGGATAGTGGGCTACCTAGACCGAAGTCTGTACACCAAAGAACTCCCAGACAGAATTCACTGTCTATTAACAATCGAAGATAGACATATATAATCAGACATGCAAAGAGAGATGACGAAAGATTCCATTTAGCATTCCGACATCTAAATAAAGAAAGAGAGAAGCCCGCTATAAAAAATTTAATGACCACCACCACCGCCTCTTTAGCATGCAGGCCGTACTCCCCGCTGTATTTACCTCCTACTCTTGGCAATGCTGGCTAACGGATGCAACACGATGTCAGGCCGTGGTGACATGATGCCAACGACTCTCACGGCTCATTTTTTCCTTCATGTGTATTTTTTAAAACTCGTGTAGGAAATAAATTTCAGTGGTTTTGCATCCTATTGACCAAATCTTATGCAACACCGGAGTTAACCCTACATGAGAAAGATGAAATTGGCATTTTGATTTAGGGTATTACACAGGGAAAATGAAGAAAGACATACGTCAGCATAATGCGGCAATCTATTTTTATCCAAATAATCACATCCTATTGACATAGTATCAAATAAGGATGCATTTCAACAATCATTCTAATTGATTATGGCTATGTATAAGATAGATTAGGCAAAAATCCTGAAAGAGGATCCGTTCTGCCTCACTGCTAGGATGAAGACCAAGCCATAGACCATCTCTTCTCTATTTGCCCAAATTTCCAATACCCCAAAGATACAAAACAAACATACTCATAGTAATCCCTAACATGGAATCGCTGGAAAATCTTCTAAGAAATAAATCCGCATGGTACCACACCTAGACTTCCACCACAATTGTGAATAAAACCAAAGAGACTTAAGTCAGAAGAATAACTGGGGAGACATATGTACGTGGTTCCTGGGAAACCTGAATATATAAAAGAACAGAGAGACAAAGAGAGAAAAAGGAGATCAATAACAATTTTCAAAATTCATAATCATCTTTATTTATGCGAACCAAGCACAAAGGTCACAGTATTAAAAGAGAAAGGCTATCTATGTGCAGAGAATAAAATATTTTGAGGAATTCCCCACAACAATTACACACATAGCTCGGTCCATGGAACTTGTTGCTCTCACAATAATCATTATAGAGACTATCCTATGTCAGGTTTATTGCCCGGTAGCTCTACCTTATATAATAAACTTAATAATCCATAATAAAACCAACTATAAAAGGCGATGTACGCCACTACTTAAGACAGTGTCTGCATAAACCATTTCTATATCACCATAATGAAACCTCAGGGCAGAACACGTGAATGGCCCAGGAAGGGATGACTTGGATGAAATAAAAGACTGGAAGCGGGTTTGATAATATGATAACTCTTCGACAAAAGAACATGATAGAACAAAATGACATGAATTGATCGCTAGCATCAATTTATAAGATAATGATCGAAAAAAAAGAGTTGATGGAGTCACGTCGTATTTTCTAGCCATTCTAGGTTCTCCATACAGTACCACGATGTTGGAGACATCGAGGGATCAACTAACGCCTGCTTGTCACCGTCCTACTCCCATCACCCGGAGTGATGGTATGGGATACCATTGGATACACATCACTGTCAGCTCTAGTTAGCCTTATATAGTAATTTGGTCAGCCGCCATTACATTTCTGAAATGTTTTTTTTTTTGTCGTTCGTGGCTTTACCTTTCTTTAAAGTCTTCTTAACACTACCATTCAACCTGAAAATTCATGACCTCATATTTCCCATACTGTTCTAACCTTCCTCAGTAGAGAGGGTGCTTGTCTGTTGCCCATAGCCATCACGTTCTCCATATCTCTCTCCAATTGTAAACATCTATTCCATAGTTGCTGATAGACTGGCATGCCACTAACCGGTTCGATGTGTGGTGGTGTCTTGTCCATGGAGCAGATCAGATCGGTCCATGCATCCTGATCCCGCCCAGAAGTCCTCTCTACGTGGCGGGCGGGAGAAGCAGCACAAATAAGGGACTGCCCTGTAGGACGAAGTACGGTGTCGTGAGCCCCGAGCCGCTACGGTAACTGTGAAGGCCTACAGGGAACTCTGAAATGTAACTGATGGCACCCCTCCCCTTTCCATATAGCTATAAAAAATCAGTTCGATTGATGAACTATGACATAGAGTTGAATAGACTTTTGTCATCAAAACTGTGTCAGACTCGATACCCAGTAGGATTAGAGCTGTCATCGCAGCCACAGAGGCGATTACTCTGACTACTGATTTCTATCACACTCTAAATTAACTTAAATTACTGCTTTAATTAATGCTTCCTCTCCATTAGACACTATTTGTTTAATGAATATGCTTCTGTCATTTGCATTCTTTCAGATAATTTTAATAGCCCTCAGTGCATTTAGTACTATGTTTTCTTCATATCTCAAATAAAGCAAATTTCTACTGTCCTTTATTCAATTATAAAATACAGTAGAACCTTTCTGTAAAGGACATCTAGTCACAGAGCCAAAATTTCCTTTAGGGAGAGGTGTTCTCTTTCTGGAGAATTACTAATTAGTAAAAATAGTCATTTTGGCGATGAAAACTGTCCTTGTAGAGATGTGTCCTCTAGAAAGAGTTTCTTTTCATGGAGGTTCTACTGTCCTCTATCCAATTATATAAATACAGTAGAACCTCTCTTTAAAGGACATGCAGTTACAGAGCCAAATTGTCCTTTATGGAGAGGTGTCCTCTTTCGGAAAATTACTAAATAGTAAAAATGGTCATTTGGCGATGAAAACTGTCCTTGTAGAGATGTGTCCTCTAGAAAGAGATTCTTTTCATGGAGGTTCTACTGTCTTTTATCCAATTATAAAAATACAGTAGAACCTCTCTGTTAAGGACATATAGTTACAGAGCCAAAGTGTCCTTAAGGGAGAGGTGTCCTCTTTCTGGATAATTACTAATTAGTAAAAATGTGGTCATTTGGCGATGAAAACTGTCCTTTAGAAAGTGTTTATTTTCATGGAGGTTCTACTGTATTGGCTTATCAGTGGTGAACCCTCCCAGAGAGTTCGGTTGTTTAATTTATCACATGTTGAGTATTTTATGTGAAGAGAAGGAATTATTCACCAGTTGATTCTAAATCAAAGTTTCAACTATATTTACATATCAATCTGAATAGTCTTAAGCTCTGCTATTTACATATCTATGATGATAGAAGGAATAGTCAGTGATAATATTACTCTGCTTATTTACATAATTAAATTAAGAATATTGTAACAAAGTATTTATTATTTTATTAGCAGAGTATTATTTTTTATGTTTATATTTTGCTATACTCTGTACACTTCCCTCTTTTGCTTATATTTTGTTTATCACTCATAGTTTTTTCTTGCCTGAAATAAATTGTTGTCTCATCCGAAGTTGGTCTTCCTTAATTTTCCACATGGCAATATTTATAACAAATAAATTTACCAATACATAACACCACTCTAAGATTGTATTGGGCTGTTCTGATTATATATAGTCGTAAATAATGATAATTCGAATGTCTATGTGTGAATGATATAATAGTATACTGAAATTAACTATCATCAACATATATAGTCACGACCGTCTTTCCACCATCAATCAATTCCTCAATTCCTCAATTCCTCATGTCACGGATGCGCGCGCATCATCATTAGTAAAATATAAAAAGCCAACAATGAAGAATGAATGTAAGATAAAAAGCCAACAATGAAGAGTAAATATGATATAAAAAGCCAACAATGAAGAATGAATGTAAGATAAAAAGCCAACAATAAAGAGTAAATGTAATATAAAAAGCCAACAATGAAGAATAAATGTAAGATAAAAAACCAACAATGAAGAGTAAATATAATATAAAAAGCCAACAATGAAGAATAAATGTAAGATAAAAAGCCAACAATGAAGAGTAAATATAATATAAAAAGCCAACAATGAAGAATGAATGTAAGATAAAAAGCCAACAATGAGGAGTAAATATGATATAAAAAGCCAACAATGAAGAATGAATGTAAGATAAAAAGCCAACAATGAAGAGTAAATGTAATATAAAAAGCCAACAATGAAGAATAAATGTAAGATAAAAAGCCAACAATGAAGAGTAAATATAATATAAAAAGCCAACAATGAAGAGTGAATGTAAGATAAAAAGCCAACAATGAAGAGTAAATGTAATATAAAAAGCCAACAATGAAGAATGAATGTAAGATAAAAAGCCAACAATGAAGAGTGAATGTAATATAAAAAGCCAACAATGAAGAATGAATGTAAGATATAAAGCCAACAATGAAGAGTGAATGTAAGATAAAAAGCCAACAATGAATAGTAAATGTAATATAAAAAGCCAACAATGAAGAATGAATGTAAGATAAAAAGCCAACAATGAAGAGTAAATATAATATAAATAGCCAACAATGAAGAGTGAATGTAAGATAAAAAGCCAACAATGAAGAGTAAATGTAATATAAAAAGCCAACAGAGTGAATGTAAGATAAAAACCCAACAATGAAGAGTGAATGTAATATAAAAAGCCAACCTTGAAGAATGAATGTAAGATAAAAAGCCAACAATGAAGAGTAAATATAATATAAAAAGCCAACAATGACGAGTGAATGTAAGATAAAAAGCCAACAATGAAGAGTAAATGTAATATAAAAAGCCAACAGAGTGAATGTAAGATAAAAAGCCAACAATGAAGAGTAAATATAATATAAAAAGCCAACAATGAAGAGTAAATCTCTCTATATATAAAAATGAATGTTTGTCTGTTTGTATGTTTTTTTGTATGTCCGGTATACAAATTCGCAGTAGTTCACTAATTCAAACCAAAATTTCCATACATAGGTAAAAAATACGGGGAAGACGATAGGCTATTTAAAAATATATATAAATCAATTATTAAAACTATATATTTTTAGTCAGAAAATGATGATGACGATATTGCTGTATCATGTTTGATTATCAGATACAAAATTTTATCGGGAAAAATTCCAAAAAGCAGAGACCACGGGTGAAACCAGTTCATTATTTTGTACGCAGGAACAAAATTCTAACAGAAAAACATTCATTCGAGCAGAAAACAAAAGCCAGATCATCTTTCTATAAAAATATCGCTTCTCAGACACAAAGTTTGCAGCGGGACGTTTCACAAGTGTGACATCCACGGCGCCAATTTATAACTGTAACGAATAGTATTTGAATAAAAACATTTAATCGGGTAAAACCCGGGCGTTGCCCGGGTCATTCGTCATTAATATATAGTCACGACCGTCTTTCCTCAATTCCTCATCGCTGTCACGGATGCGCGCGCATCATCATTATGATCATTATCTTCTATAGAAGCTTCTATCTTTATAATTATGTATATTTACAAAAAGTCAATTCGCTCGCGCCTCTAGCGGTGAAAATGAGGGGTAATACCAGCTGACCTAATGTACATGTAAAGTTTGGAGCGGGACGTTTCACAAGAGTGACATCCACGGCTCCAATTTATAATTGAAACAAATAGTATTTGAATAAAAACATTCAATCGGGTAAAACACGGGCGTTGCCCGGGTCATTCGTCTAGTTTTTAATATAACATGGAGGTTGTCTGGCAGGCATTCATAGTTCTTTAAATTAAGAACATTTAGGTCAGTAAATATTTTGGCCGAGAGAAATTGTCCCTTAATTCTTAGAATTATTAGAGTAAAACATTGATAAGGCATTGGATTGGCTATCATTTTTGATCCTTTCGAATAATGGACGTTTATCTAACTATATAGAGTATATTCATTTACATATTATCACTGAATAATTATTGTAAACACTCTGTTGTTAGTTTATCAACTGAAATATTTGGCTACGTCATTACCATTCTTGTAGATTATCGCTCGTAAAATTATTACCATTACTGGCCTTACCTGGCGATGATCCCCTGGCCACCCATCTCCAGATCCCTCCAACAGTGCTTTGTATATATTCCGCTTTATGCGTCCATCGGGGCTCAAAAATCATTCATTCTGGTTAGCAGAGCCCCGTAAATAAAGATATTTACGTAAAATTATTATCACGTTTTGCATTCTATATATTTAATTAATACATTATTTTTGACTTAAACTTTTGAAATACTTGTATTCTCTACCGTGACAATATTGTAGCATAATCCGACTTCATGTAAATATTGCCATTTGTTTATTGTAAAATACAAAATAGGAAAATAAGGGAGAAAGTTAATCTTCCCTCGCTGATTTGCCTATTTTGTATTTTATTTGTATATAATCATTTAAGAAAAAGGCCTTTCCTTATGTGCAATTAAAAGTTTCTAAATACATGCGTCATATTAATAACACTCTGGAATAAGTTAAAATCAACGATTATTTTATATTTATTTTGATAGATGGCGTAAGCCATCAACAAATTTCAGTTGAACTATCAAGTGATATCTTAATGTATCCACCTGATTCAAATATAATTTCACACTTCTGTAACAACGTTGGTGGACGAGTGGGTAACACCCTCGATTCCCAACAGTCATGAACCGGGATTGAATCCCGTGTTAACATTTTGTTTAATATGTGAATAACCTTCACCCATATTATTCACTAGCCGAATGACCCGGGCAACGCCCGTGTTTTACCCGATTGAATGTTTTTATTCAAAAACTATTTGTTACAATTATAAATTGGCGCCTTAAATAAATGCATATATTAATTAATAACTATAGCCTATGTGCTTTATCTGTCTATGTACTGTTGGCGTCCGTAGGCGTCTCTTACTGGGAAAAAGAAAGAGAGGATTCCATTTAGTTATTAACTAATATATGCATTTATTTAAGGAACGACCCGCTCCAACACAATAGTTACAAAAACCAAAAAGCGAGTGGGGGGGGGGGGCAAAGTAAAAAAAAAAAAGTGTCTCGCGTAGTGGCGGCGCCATCGTAGCCACGTGATCGTAGCCAACCAATAGGAGAGCGCCATTCCAAAAAAAAAAAAAGCAAACGGTGACAGAGATGATGACGCTCGTAACTGTATATAGAATTGTTGTAAATATCACACACACACACACAAAAGCCTTTATTAGAGACTTGCCCCATACAGATTCTCCCAATTGGGTAAGGTAACAATCATCTTATGTTATTTACATAGAAATTGAACTGGCTTTACTCTTCGTCTCAAAGTCATTCGCTTGTTGACTGGTCCTTACATAATGATGATCTAAAAACATTATAGTAAGCTATTGCTTTAGATTTGTTTGCTGATATTTTTTTAAAGTAATACGTATAGTGAAGTGTTAGTACATTTAATTTGTTGATATAGGGCCTTCCTCTCTACATCAAGGGCTGTACAATTAAGAAGGTAATGGGGGAGTTCTTCAGTAATTTCCTTATCACACAGTTTATATATTAAGTTTTTGGCCTCAAACGTCAGAACGTGTTTTTTTTTTTTGAAGATTGTAAATAGTATTCTCGATTGAGCTATACATCGTTTGACTGGTAAAGGAAATTTTTGTAAATATCATAAACTTGGTTGTCCTTGTTGAGCGGTATCTAATAAAGTGATTTTGGAACAAGAACAAGAAAACTTTTGTAACATTTGTTTCATATTAAAATAGAACATTAAGTCTCCAGGGAAAGGTTTATTTTTAATATATTTTTTATTTAAAAAGAAAATGTTCCCTGTAGGCTTAATGTTCCTTATTTTAATATTGATTCAAAGGGTTATTTTATCGAATTTGTTTCATATATTAATGAATATTTACAATGCTCTGATAAATCTCCACAACTTTCGATGTAGATAGAGTGGGGCCGATAATCAAACTGAAAGTGCCTTGTCATGCTTCCTTTGTCTTCATTTTATCATTCCTGCTGATATGGAGGTTGGCTATCATGGGACATCATCCTCGAGTAAGACAGCGTGCCATGATGGTACTCTATGAATCTCTTCCAACTAAATAAAATATTTGTGATAAAAATTGTCTTTATTTATAGCCCAATACACCAAAATCATAAGTTTAACTTGAAAGAGGTAGAATTTGTCCTTACAGAAAGGTTGCGTCAAAATTCGAAAAGTTACACTCATGGACAAAACTTAAGAAAGTGGAAAGGTCTTTGATGTCGTCAGTCGTCTTTTTTTTTTTTTTTTTGGAGAAAGAAGCAATTTTTTTTCAAACTTTGTCATCTCGTGTGTCTTCAATAAAAGTCACTGTGTATTAAATATATTTTGAATATTGTTCGAATCCCGCTATACATGGTAAAAGGTACAACTTCCTAAAGTTTTGTCTATGAGTGTATTTTTGGAATCTTTTATATGATCTGAAGTAAATAGAGAGATAGAGAGTAAATAGAAAGATTGTCTCCGTCTACAAGTTTTTTTTTATATCTCTAGTACACGTGGTAGAGGCCATGATGGTGGGTAGAGGTTGGCGACTGCTTTTACTGTAAGTGCACCACATGTCTATACATGTGAAAGCAATTCGACTTTTGCACTTACAAATGTTCCAGAACTCCGTTTGGTTACTTGCACTCGCTGGTGGGCCGGCCCCTCGTGTCCTGCCTGCGGGTCCGTCGACCGCTCCCTCGGCCACCGATACTGTAGCGGCCGTTCCATCAGGCCCCTCATCAGAGAGGCCTTCAACATCATCGGGCGGCCCCCTGACCTGCAGGCTTGGATCTTCGGCGGGTCCGGCCTTGAGGACGACGCCCTGAACATCCTAGCGTCGGCAAAGCTGCGCGTTTATCGCCACTTTGTCCAGGTTGGGCTCGGTGGAGTGGAGGACCCGCTCATCGCCTGGACGAGGACTCTCGTGCGCAGGGGATGTCTTCCTTCATCCTCCATCATTTAGTTTTCTTTTGTAAAAATAGACAAAAGAATTGCTATAAATTTATTAAATAAAAACAAGCGATAGCATTGCGTCTCTTTATACATGAAATTTATTATGCTAGCTTTCGGATCTTATCGATCCTTCCACAATGTGTTTATATTTATTTTATTTTCTATCTTCGTTAGGTGTATATAAATAATAATGTACAAATGTGTTTATATTTATTTTATTTTCTATCTTCGTTAGGTGTATATAAATAATATTGTACAACTATATATACTCTTTCTCTCAACTTACAGCTTGGCCTGTGGAAGGATCGATAAGATCCGAAAGCTAGCATAATAAATTTCATGTATAAAGAGACGCAATGCTATCGTTTGTTTTTATTTAATAGTTTTCTTTTGTATATATTTTTCAATTTCTTTTCTTTAAACTGTTGTTTCTACCGCTTTTATTGAGCTTGTAAAATTGTCGAGATGACAATAAATATGTTTTAATTGTCAACTGTCACTTGCTGGTGGGGTTGGACTTTTGAAAGAATCATGGTCCATCGGAGCATTTTTTTAAATTAGAAAACATTGTCCAATGCAGGATTCGATCCAGGGTCGTAGCAGTCGAAAACCAACGGTTTAGACCATCCTTCCACCGGACCTTCGTCTATAAGTTGTATGTAGAAGAAAGCAATAACAATTCAACAAGAATATATTTTTCCAGCCTTACAAAAATGGTATCTCGTATCTAGTTTCGAGATTTATAACTATGGTATCTATATATTTACTAGTGGTTATCTTTAAATGAGCTAATAGAAGTGTTCATAATACTGTAAAGTTTGCTTGAATATCATTTCTAAGATTCCACTCATCAGTGCAGCCTAGAAAAGCAGAATGATTCAATACACTATTGAAGCTCTAAAGAGTCTGGTAGATTGAATTGGCAAAACTGCTTTGAGGGTTCATCATTGTTGTACCAAGCCCTCCCAATATATTTTTTCAATGCAGTAAGGACAGTAGAACTTTGATTTATTCGTGGAAGTTTTTATTCTTTATATATATATACTAGCCGAATGACCCGGGCAACGCCCGGGTTTTACCCGAGTGCGTATATATTTTAAAAACGTTTTAATTCAAATACTATTCGTTACAATTATAAATTGGCGCCATGGATGTCACTCTTGTGAAACGTCCCGTTCCAAACTGTGTGTTTTTAAAATGTTTTAATTAAAATACTATTTATGAACGGAAAAATATGTCCAGGGTAGCCTAATGGTCATGGCATCTGCCCGGTAAGCGGAAGGTCGTGGGTTCGATTCCCATCCCTTGACACTTTTTTAATTTATCCATTTTGACCAAAATCTATCCGTGAACTTCACACAGTGAACTTCACACAGATAGAATAAGGCAATTATATAAATAGATATACTAGCCGAATGACCCGGGCAACGCCCAGGTTTTACCCGATTATATAAATGTTTTTATTCAAATACTATTTGTTACAATTATAAATTGGCGCCGTGGATGTAAAGTTTGCTTTTCTAATTTTGTTTTATATTGTATTGATGAAACATTTTATTTCGGTAACATGAAATAGTTCATATTGTTACATTGTGTTGCAACTTTGTAGGGTCATCCACCTTGTTTCTCTCTTTCTTTGTGTCGTACACCGAGCGGGTTTCCATAATATCGAAGTGAATAAAAAAGTAAATAACAAATAACTTACCTTTTAAAGAGAGCTAGCAGCTCGAAACGCGTCCGTGGTTAGCTTTTCTTGATTAATCAAGAATGGGTATTTGGGCAATTCTGGAATAATTAAAAATCAACAAGAATAGTTGATATTTATTCCGATAGATGGCGCAAGCCATCAGCAACTTTCAGTTGCACGATAAGGAGATGCCTTTTTCATAATTACCTTTTAAAGTTACTTTATTTATTGTCATCTTCGTAGTTGGTGATATTCAGTCTTTGCATCCGTGGCTTCCCTTCCAAAATAAATAAACAAGATATAAACAATGTAAAAATGTTAAAAACGGAATGATACTATAAAAGGAATGATGTTTAAACTAAATATAAAATATCATAGATTATTTGGAATAAAGGTAGAGGCGCATCAGACTTGATTTTTTACGGAAGAGCATTGCTTGATACAAATATTTAAATGTAATTATACTGTCCTAAAAGCTTATGTCCATAGTTTGCTTGAATATCATTTCTAAGATTCTACTCTTCAGTGCAGCATAAAAAAGCAGAATGATTCAATACACTTTTGAAGCTCTAAAAAAGTGGTCTGGTAGATTAAATTGGCGAAACCGCTGGGAGGGTCACCACTGTTGTGCCAAGTCCTCCCAATATATTTTTTCATCGCAGTAAGGACAGTAGAACTTTAATTTATTTGGGAAAGTCTTCATTCGTTATATATATATATATATATATTAAGAAAAAAGAATATATATATATATATGGCGTGTTATTGCTTTATATTGAGGTGTCAATATAAAATGTCTGCGGGTCGGTGGAAAAATGGTCTAAACCGTTGGTTTTCGACCGCAACGTCACGGGATCGATTCCCGCATTGGGCACTCTCTTTTTTCTAATTATTTTTTTTTTATGCTCCAAAGGCTCCCAATTCTTGCAAAATTCCAACCCCACCAGCGAGTGCAAGTAACTAAACGGGGCTCTGGCACATTGATAAGAGCAAAAGTCGAACTGTTTTTCACATGTGTAGATATGTGATGCACTTACAGTAAAAGCAGTCACCAACTTCTACCCACCATGATTATCATGGCCTGTACCACGTGTACTAGGGATAATACAAAAGTGCAATTTTCTAAGACATCTTTTATATGAATTGCGCAGATCAACCTTCCTATTTGAGATCCGAGTTTTCCTAAATGAGCTTTAACTGAATGAAGATCTCCACTACCTCTGGCTTTAGATGACTGAAATCCGCTTTGTCCAAATATTGTCGTTGGTTTTATGTGACATTTTATAGAGTCAACGGTGACATTCTGTCTCTCATTTTATACCAGATTATATGTGTATATAAAATTTACAGCCTGCACCACGCTGACGAAGGCCAACAGCCTGACACCTGTATATGGTTGGCTATTTACTTGATTTATCAAGAAAGAGTTTACAAACCTCACCGTTTAATTGCTATTTATTATGAAAGATGGCGCTTTGTCATCTGAAAAAAAAAAGAGAGATAGCTTGAACGACTCAGGATATGCATTTACATTCATATTCAAACGCCCCTTTAACGACCATACTTCTTTAGCGACCATTCGGATTAGAGCCGACTAGACTATTTTGAACACTCGAAAGTCTTTTCTATTTATAAATACATTAATAAAGAAGAAGAAGAATTACTATTCAATAGATTTTCTAAAATGTCCCTCGTTCCATAAATTATAAAATGTGATGGGATTATTACATCATCATTTATATCCTCATTAAAGACCACGTGTTATTGAAAATTATAAATTTTTAGCGTCTCTAGATATAACAAATGAGGAGATATTATCTGTATTTTAAAAGTAAAGAGAGAGGTACTTGTATATATCTATCTACCTTAATAATGGATTCAAAATCCCCCCCACGCCCTCTGTCGCCTATCTCTAGCAAACATCTGTAGGTGAAAATCCAACTACAGGAATTCCTGCCACAATGGGCAGAGTTGAAATTACTATAGAACCACCTTTCTTATAGTCTACAGCGATCTTTCTAATATCTAGGTGGTATTTCTAGCAGTTATTATAAGAGCTAATATCTTGGAGACTTTTTAGAAGTTTGGCCTTGGAGAGAGACATAAGAATATACGGGGAGACAAGAAGAATAAAGAGGAAGACCAAGAAGAATGTGGACCAATGGCCTCAAGAACTGGAGTAGAGTAAGCTACATGTTTTTAAAGAAAAAGATCAATAAAAATGTGGACTAATGACATCAAGGACTGGAGTGGAGTAAGCTACATGCTGCTAAAGAGGAAGACCAAGAAGAATGTGGACCAATGACATCAAGGACTGGAGTGGAGTGAGCTACATGCTGCTAAAGAGGAAGACCAAGAAGAATGTGGACCAATGACATCAAGGACTGGAGTGGAGTAAGCTACATGCTGCTAAAGAGGAAGACCAAGAAGAATGTGGACCAATGACATCAAGGACTGGAGTGGAGTAAGCTACATGCTGATAAAGAGGAAGACCAAGAAGAATGTGGACCAATGACATCAAGGACTGGAGTGGAGTAAGTTGCATGATGCTAAAGAGGAAGACCAATAAGAATGTGGACCTATGACATCAAGGACTGGAGTAGAGTAAGCTACATGCTGGTAAAGAGGAAGACCAAGAAGAATGTGGACCAATGACATCAAGGACTGGAGTGGAGTAAGATACATGCTGCTAAAGAGGAAGACCAAGAAGAATGTGGACCAATGGCATCAAGGACAGGAGTGGAGTAAGCTACATGCTGGTAAAGAGGAAGACCAAGTAGAATGTGGACCAATGACATCAAGGATTGGAGTGGAGTAAGCTACATGCTGCTAAAGAGGAAGACCAAGAAGAATGTGGACCAATGGCATAAAGGACTGGAGTGGAGTAAGCTACATGCTGCTAAAGAGGAAGACCAAGAATTATGTGGACCAATGACATCAAGGACTGGAGTGGAGTAAGCTACATGCTGCTAAAGAGGAAGACCAAGAAGAATGTGGACCAATGACATCAAGGACTGGAGTGGAGTAAGATACATGCTGCTAAAGAGGAAGACCAAGAAGAATGTGGACCAATGGCATCAAGGACAGGAGTGGAGTAAGCTACATGCTGGTGAAGAGGAAGACCAAGTAGAATGAGGACCAATGACATCAAGGACTGGAGTGGAGTAAGCTACATGCTGCAAAAGAGGAAGACCAAGAAGAATGTGGACCAATGGCATAAAGGACAGGAGTGGAGTAAGCTACATGCTGCTAAAGAGGAAGACCAAGAAGAATGTGGACCAATGACATCAAGGACTGGAGTGGAGTAAGCTACATGCTGCTAAAGAGGAAGACCAAGAAAAATGTAGACCAATGACATTAAGGACTGGAGCGGAGTAAGCTACATGCTGCTAAAGAGGAAGACCAAGAAAAATGTGGACCAATGACATCAAGGACTGGAGTGGAGTAAGCTATATGCAGCTAAAGAGGAAGACCAAGAAGAATGTGGACCAATGACATCAAGGACTGGAGTGGAGTAAGCTACATGCTGCTAAAGAGGAAGACCAAGAAGAATGTGGACCAATGATATCAAGGACTGGAGTGGAGTAAGCTACATGCTGCTAAAGAGGAAGACCAAGAAAAATGTGGACTAATGACATCAAAGACTGGAGTGGAGTAAACTACACGCTGCCAAAGTCCCAGGGTTGAGTAGGATGGAACTCCATGACTTTTAATTTTATTACATTTTATTATTTTTACTGTATATTAATTATCAGTTCACCTTGTATATCACACAATTCCGGAAGTTTGAGAAATGCCAACTGAAGACAATGATTTTGGTACATGTTCCTCAACATTCCAGTAGGCATTCACTAAGTCTCTACATACGTTATTCTATAACCTACACCTTTTTAACCATTCTAGAATATAATGATGAAAGGTACAGAAATAGGTTGTCATACTTGTTCTAACTAAACATGGTATAGGCCAGAGGTCGGCAACGCGAGTCACATGCGGCTTTTTGGATGTGAAGCTACGTGTAGTGCTCGCATACCTTTATTTATCCGAGTACTATTCATATTTATATACACATTTAATTGCCATATTTAGTTAAAATTCTGTACAAATAAATTTAATAGCAATGTGTTTCTTTTAAATAATATCATCAAATATTATATCTACAGAATCTTACTGCAATGATATGATATGATAATGATACTCTCATTCAATAACTCATATCATTGCAGTAAGGTCTGTAGAGATAATATTTGTTGATATTACTATTCATATATTGTTTCCAAGAAAAAAGGTTTTATGGTCTTTAAAAACTTTAGAGTTTTGTAAATTTTAATTTTTGACTCTTCCTACTCAGAAGGTTGCTGATCCCTGGTATAGGCAATACTGATATTAATGTGTAGGGGTTACTTTATACTGAAATTTCATCACATCTATAATACATGTGTAGAAATTGTAGATTATACTCTTTAACTTCCCCGGTTGGATATATGCACTCCATGATGGGGTTATTCTTGTGTAATCAGGTGGGATATTGAAGTAATTTATAAAGGATTGTTCTCACCCAATATGGGATTCAATACCTTGCCTTTGTTTGTCGACAGTGTTTATGCCCCACCAGAACAAGCAACAAGAAGAGGAAGAATGATATTGATGTGTGGGGCTACTTTTTACTGCAAGTGCATTACATATGCATGTGTAGAAAACAATTATGCTTTATTATTTCTATGTTTGAATACATCACTCAATGATGCCTTGTATAATCATTGACTATTGAAGTAATTTATAATGTTAAAGGATAACTCTCAAAGTGGTATTCAATACCCTCGTCTTTGTTTGTCGACAAAACTTATGCGCCACCAGAACGAGCAACAAGAAGAGGAAGAAGTGCTATATCAGCAGCACCATTTATAACGAAGGGTAACAGACAAGAAAGAATCCAGCGCCTCTCACCAAGGATAGAATGTGGGGCCCTGGGTTGAAGGCCATCTTATTGACCTGACAAACCCCCAGCTTTCTTCAAACTATTTATTTTCATTCCAAACATCGATTGATCACTTATCTACGTACCTAAATGTAGACACAAAGCGTATTTCACCATCATGTTGTGATTCCATCTCAGCCAAACAATTTAGCAATTTGTTTTGTTTTTCCACAAAGTCGCATACAGCAACAATATGATGTAGAACGACATTTGAGAATTATCTCGCATGTGTTTTTTTTAAGAAAAATCTAAATTTATTTTAAGGAGAAATAACGATTATTTCTAACCTTAGGGATGAAGTATGAAAGGATGAATTGTGAAGAGTAATGATGAACGGAAAAATAAAGGATCCCTGGACACTTTTATTTTTCCGTTCATCATTACTCTTCACAATTCATCCTTTCATACTTCATCCCTAAGGTTAGAAATAATCGTTATTTCTCCTTAAAATAAATTTAGAATTTTCTTTCAAAAGAAACACATGCGGGATAATTTTTAAATGTCGTTCTACAATCATAAGCCGCATTATATTGTATTATAAATATGATGTATGTTGGCAAGCCATCCTTCCCTTTCTTAGAAGAAATTCGAACTATTTTTGACCCGTATATTTCTTTTTGAAATAAAACAATTTTCTATTGCTCATACTGCAATGATAAAATAATGGAAAGGCCTGGCTCAATAGTAGTAATCCTTCCCAGCGGTTTCACCAGTTTAATCTACCATACCAATATAATATTGCATTTTGCTGTTTTCCTTTTACACCGATACTGAATCTAGACCTTTAGAAAGGATATTTTAAATAAACTATGAACATAAGCTTTGAGGACAGTAGAAATACATTTAATTATAAATATATGATATGCTTCGAGCATTGCTCTTCCGCAAATAGTAAATAAAAGTCTTTTTAAACAGGATATTAATATGAGGTATTAGTGTGCCATCTGTTTTCTCTTCTTAATTAAGGGAATCCTTTGTCCGGAATATGGGACGAGATATATTCCGGAAGGTGTGATATTCGTATACTGAGACAGTATGTTTATCTTTCGGTTTATATTTACATACACTGTGTTTAGATGCTCTTTTTATATTATTTAGTACAGTAGAACCTCCCTTTAGCAAACACCTCTTCACAAGGACAGTTTTCATTTGCAAAATTACCATTTTTACAATTTAGTAACTCTTCAGTAAGAGGACACCTCTTCCTAAAGAACACTTTGGCTCTGCAATTAGGTATCCTTTCAGGGAGATTTTACTGCATTACTGTATATGTTCTGAAGATAATTTGTTGGTTGGAAGTAGATTCAGAAATATACAGCCACATTAACCAATGATTAACTTCCGACGTTTCAGTAACCTTTTGTCCCTCTCTTTCAGGGGAATGCATATTTTGAATCCTAGTTCTACTTGTATACACGATTTTCTGAAATAGATTTTTAAGCTCCTTTTTATTTCACGATATATGCAAATACGTGACGCTTTACATTTATATTTATAGAAAATCGTGTATATATATAAGTAAAACGACATTTGAAAATTATCCCGCATGTGTTTCTTTTCAACGAAAAATTAAATTTTTATTTCAAGGAGAAATAACGATTATTCCTAACCTTTGGGATGAGGTATGAAAGGATAAATTGTGAAGAGTAATGAAATACGGAAAAATAAACGTGTCCAGGGATGGGACAGGGATTTTATTTTTCCGTTTATCATTACTCTTCACAACTCACCCTTTCATACCTCATCCCAAAGGTTAGAAATAATCGTTATTTCTCTTTGAAATAAAATTTTGATTTTTTGTTGAAAATAAACACATGCGGGATAATTTTCAAATGTCGTTTTACAATCACAAGCCACATTATATTATATAACATGTATATAAGTAGAACTAGGATTCAAAATAATCATCTCCCTGATAATAGTGAGTGACAGCAGGTCAACTGAAACGTCGGTAGATAAATAAATAACGGTTGATGTGGTCGTATTTTTACCTGGATGTATATGTTTATTACAGTATAAAGGCTACATTTTTAATAATCTCCTGATGGATCAAACATTTGTTTATAAATATTTAAAATTCTTCAAGGCGATTGATAAAATGAGAGAAGAAGTGCTCAACTCCACAGACAACGGCTGATTGCTCCCCCTCCCCTCTAAATTGCTTTTCCTCCTCACTCATGTACATATATAACCTTTTAGGGGAATCCCCTTGTAAGGCAATAGTGTCTTAATAAAGGTGTTTGTTGTTGTTGTTGTATAAAGGCAATATGTATCTTATACTTACAAATATGGACTGGCGAGCCATGGACAACATCAACACAGAAGAAGACCTTGCACCTCAATGATTGTACGCAGAGTACATGGACCAATTTGACCTGCTCCATGGACAGGATTCCACCACAACTCACAAATATGATACACTTTGTAATTTTCATAATTACAAGGTACAATCAATATTTATTTTCGTCCAAATTTTTATAACAGTTCATTACAAATCATGGTAATTTTAGAGAAATTCTATCGAAAATCGGGGCAACGGATGATCCTAGCTTCTTCTGTGGAAAATAAAACCAAAACTCAATACATTTATTAATAGAATGTCCGATTTTTTACAGCTACAGAAGTAATCATTTTTATCCCATCGAAGAAATTTGCGAATTTGTATATAACAAAGACACTTATGTAAAATTCAATTATTTTTGTAAATTCGTTTTAGATTTTCTTTTCTGTTTGAGAAAACTAACGTTACAGTTTTAATTTTGTTTTAAGGCGGTTATTGAATTGTATATAGGTTGATAAAATGTATTTTGGTGCAAGTATCCCAAGCTGGGATATCGCGTCCAATATGTCAAATAAAAAAATCAATACCATAAATAAAATAAAAATATAAGGCATAGCTTTAGGTTGAGAGAATGTGTTCATTTTCTCAACTTATAGCTATGCCTTTGGAAAGATTATAAAGATCCGAAAGCTTGTACTTTTAACAAATAAAGAAACGCATTGCTACTGTTTATATTTTTATTTTATACTTTAAAATAAAATGATTTAAAAGCGCGAATGTTTCTTTTATACATAATACAAACTTCTACTGCCCTACTGCGATGAAAAAATATATTGGGAGGGCTTGGCTCTTCAGTGGTGAACCCTTCCAGCGGTTTCGCCAATTTAATCTACCAGACCGTTTCTCAGAGCTCTAATATTGTATTGGATCATTCTGCTTTTATATGCTACACTGAAGGATGGAATCTTAGAAATGGTTTTCAAGTAAACTATGGACATAAGCTTATAGAACAGTAGAATTACATTCAAATATTTGCTTCGAGCAATGCTCTTCAGCAAACTATAAAGACAAGGCCAGTTGTATGGCCTTGAATGTAATTCTACTGTCCTATAAGCTTATGTCCATAGTTTACTTGAAAACCATTTCTAAGATTCCATCCTTTAGTGTAGCATATAAAAGCAGAATGATCCAATACAGTATTAGAGCTCTGAGAAGCGGTCTGGTAGATTAAATTGGCGAAACAGCTGGAAGGGTTCACCACTGATGAGCCAAGCCCTCCCAATATATTTTTTCATCGCAGTAAGGACAGTAGAAGTTCGTTTTATGTATAAAAGAAAGATTCGCGCTTTTAAATCCTTTTATTTTATATGTATAGATGGCGCGTTATTGCTTTGTGTTAATTTTATACTTTATAGCAATTTTCTATTTTATTACGATAAATAAATGATTTTTTTTATTAAAAGCAAATCATATGTAGAAATAACCTTCGTCTTCTTTAATTGATCCAAAAGCAGCGCATAAACATAAAAATTAATGTTCCCCAACTATATTAATAAATTTAAGAAAATTTGATTTAGCAAGAACTATACGTATTTATCTTATATTGTACGAAGTTGAAAACATTTAAAGCTTACAATTTTACATTGATAAAGAAATAAACATTTTAATAACATATTAAAACATATAAAAACGTTTTAATAAACATATAAATATAGCGTGTGTTTCGAAATATATTATACATATATGTATAAAATTATTATATATTAAAATATATGAAAAATAGTACAAATGTAATATTGTACTGGGATAAGGTGCATAAATTAAGAAAAAGGCATCTCCTTATCGTGCAACTGAAAGTTGCATTAAAATATATGTGAGACAACTAAAGAATGCTTTAGTATGTACCAACAGAGTAACCTCTTCCTTTAAATGTGCATCACAACGATGTCACTATGCATCACCATAGTAAATTAACTTTACTAGTAGTGATAAAGAATGACCCATAACACACAAGTTTTGGCAAATTTATGTAAAAAGCCAACCTGTATACTATGGTTTCGTGCTATGGCCTTCATCAGTACAGGGGAGATACCCTCTTTCGTAGGATGTTATGAAATCATCCAAATTTACCAAACAGATGGTTAACCTGGTAAATAACAAAAACCAATTTTCAAGCTAGATCACAACATCAAGTTACGGGAAGATCCATGTACCAAAAGAGCAGTGTTGTGGCTAATTCTTTATTGTACAATATGTCCAGGATAGCCTAGTTGACATGGCATCTGTCCGGTAAGCGGAATACTGTGGGTTCGTTTCCCATCCCTGGACACTTTTATTTTTCCGTTTATCATTACTCTTTACAATTCACTCTTTCATACCTCATCCCAAAGGTTGGAAATGGTCATTGTTTCTCCTTGAAATAAATTTTGATTTTTCGTTGAAAAGAAACACATGCGGGATGGTTTTCAAATTTCGTTTTACAATATTTTTATTCTTTATTGTCATTAGTAAAGTATTTAACTAGGGTGATACATAGTACCATAGTTCAGATACAAAATTGAAGGGAGAGGTGCCTCTTTGTGGTACGTGGATATCTTCCTCACACAACTTTATATTATAATACATCAGTATGTTTTTTTCCATATATCGAATTTTTAATCTTATAAATGATATTCTTAGATCCTTAGAGAATCTCAAATATGTAAACAAAGACTGATCTACTTCGGATATATCAGGTTGTCCCATAAATAATGGCCGTTTGGAAGCGACCAATTAAAACCCCATATCTAAGCCAAAAATATGTTTTTTTAAACAAGATAGGCACCATTAGAATCACATAACTTATGTCAACGTGATAGTAACATTTTTATGCCATTTTCATAAAGGTCTAGTTGTCTAGAGGCCAAAATATTCAAAAAGGCGTTTTCCACATCTCTCCGGTTGATCAGCCGTTTCTTATAAAAAATGAATTATCCATATGTTTGAAAAAAAAAATGGAAATAGGTAGGGGACAGTTCAGGTGAATAAGGAGGGTGACCTAGAACTTCATAACCTAATTAAGATTTTTTTTTGTTGGGTCGTATATGAAGAGTGTGGCCGTGCGTTATCGTGAAACAGAATAACACCTTTCCTATTGACCAAACTGGGCATTTTTTCTGACAATTTCAGCTGCATGGCTTGCAAATCTTGGCAATGTACTTCTGAATTTATCGTTTCATTACTATACAAAAATATGTAATGCAATAATCCAGCATATGACGACCAAATAATGAGCATTATCCACTTTGGATGAAAGCTTGATTTTGGGCCCTCATCTTTGTTTAACCACTGCCTTGATCTCTTCCTGTTGTCAAAAAGAACCCACATTTCATCACACGTAAAAATTCGTTTAAAAAAGGAGTCGAATTGTACCGAGCCAACAAAGAAATGCAAATTTTCAGACGTCGCTGACGTTGAGCATCGCTCAAATCGTGCGGGACCCATTGTGGTAATTTTTTTGTTTCGCCAATTTGGTGAAGATGTCTAGCAATGGTTGATTTTGAAGCATTAAGCTCTGCACTTACCTCACACACTATTTGGGTATTATTGGATTCAATATGAGACTTTAGATCTTCATTTTTGAAGGTTGACCGACGACCACGACCATCTTGATCTTCAAGTCCTAAATCGCCAACTTTAAATTTCTGAAACCATTTTCTTGTGGTTCTTTCGGAAGAAGATGCTTCTCCGCAGGCCTCAGTAATGTATTTGGTTGCCTGGGCGGTCGAACATCCAAGTTTAAATTCGCGAAGCAAAATAATACGCAAATTCCTAGGTTCCATTGCTCAATATTTTAAATTATAGATTTTTTATCATCCCTGAAATTTTCTAAAGAATAACTGCACGTGAATGTGCGTGCTGTAATATTTAGAACAATATATAATATGCGTGTGTTGCCAAATTATTTATGTAATTTTTTTTTTCATTTCAAAAATGTGTTTCCAAAAACGGCAATTATTTATGGGACAACCTGATATAATGAGAGAAAATGGTCTAAGAAATATGTTGGGAAAAATTGAAGGAGAAGGAAGGAAGGAAGACCTGCAAAGAGCTGGCTGAAAGAGGTAAAGAAAGCTACCGGAAGGTCACTAGATTAGCTGTAATAATGGTCACTAACAGATCAAATTGAAAGATATTTGTTCATATAGTCAGCAAAGGTCGAATTCAACTTCAAGGACACTAACAACAACATCTCTAACATCTTCAAACAATACCCACCTAGACCAGGCGTCTACAATCTGCGGCAAGAGAGCCACATGCGGCTCTTTGGATGTGAAGCTGTGTGTAGTATTCACATAAATAAAAAAAATTATTTATGCAAGTACTACAAGGTTATCCCAAAAGTTCGTAAACACTTGCAAAAAAAATGAAATACCAATATTATTCGCCGTTATGTATAATGTCTTTGTATTATACATATATAAATTAATTGTATTATGTATTATTATGTATCCGGCGTAATAATATTATTCGCCAAGTAATAAAAAAAAACTTTTTAAGAAAAACACGAACTTTTGAGACATATTTATTATTGGCAAGAAAAAATTGCAAGGCTCTTTAAAAACTTTGAAATTTTGTAGATTGTAATTTTTGACTCTTCCGACTCAAAAGGTTATCGACCCCTCAACTAGACTAATGGATCAACTTCTTCCAAGTATATGGAATAAATACAGACGATAGAATCACCCATAGATATGTTGTAGCTTGGATTTGGTAGATTAAATTGGCGTTTCGCTGGGAAGGTTCACCACTGATGAGTAGCCAAGCCTTCCCACAATTATCTTTTTCATATTCATTTCAATAATTGAACAAATTCGTCCATTATATATATATAGAAAAATAGCGTTTAATGTTTCCATCTTCTATATATAGTTACGGAATAAGCTGATTATGCAAAAAGGCCAGATGTCAAACTAATTTACATATTCCAGAGTTTCATATAATATTATTAATAATAGCTTTGTTACGAAATCATATTTGCGGAAGAGCCTTGTGTTCGATGTAATATCTTTTAATTATATGTATGCACCTCTGCAGACCTATATGCTTATGTCCATAGGTTCTCTAAATACCTATAAGATGCTCTTTCTTTACTAAACGTAGGGTATGTAGAGCGGTCTAGAGATTAATTTGGTGAAACCGCCGAGAGGGTTCAACACTAATGAGCCAAGCCCTTTCATTCAATAATTTTTATCATTGCAGTACGGTCTGTAGAGATAATATCTGATAATATGTATTAATATGAAAGGACAGCACATTGTTGGAAATAATTTTCTTGACACAATATGTATTCCATTTTCTACCTTTGCTCGAACAATATGATCTTTTAGCCATTTGTCTACCGAAAATTTCTGAGGGATATGTAAAATAGGTCAAATATGTATATTAGTTTTGCTTGATAATTGTTAGATTAGCTTGTCAACTCGCTCTAGAATGAAGAGAGATGAAAAATGGTCAAATATTCATAAACTTTTCTATAGGATGCATTAGCATGCCTTATCTGTTATAAGAAATGTCAACTCCAAAGGAAAGAACAAATGTCAGTATTTGACGCTGATGCTTTGGCAAAATACAAGATAATTAAACAAAAAATAAGAAAAGATCAAATATGTGAAATAAACTCTGAGAGAAAACTGACAAAAACTTTAACAAGACTTAGAACAAAACACTATAAAGGAATGACAATATATTCAGATGGTACAAGAACTTATAAAGCATGCAAAAACTGTCCTGGTGTGGAACTAACACCTACTCACATATTCTCATGCCCAGCAATGGCCGCAGCCTTGCAGAAAATTGACTTAGACCCAGAGCAGCAGCTTTACACACCCAAGATAGTGGACATTGCTGCTGCTGTGATGGAGATGCATGGAGACATCTGACACTCTTCTTTGGACACGACAACAACAACAACAAATGTCAACTATTTTAGACGCGTTTCTTTTTAAAATAAATCACTACTGCCCTTAACTTCAATGTAAAATAATGGGAGAAACACTGACTCAACATCAGCGATGAACCCTCTCGGTGTTTTCACCAGTTTAATCTACCATACCGCTATAACATTGCATTTGACTGTTTTCCTTTTATACCAATACTGAAGCTAAGCTCTTGAAAAATGTAACTTTTCTATGGATTATTGGCCTATGAGAGCTTTGTCTACTTATACTACCAGATCTACAATTTAGTAGGGAGATTGAGAATAAAGTTCAAAAATGGAAAAGAAGATGACTAGATGATACATAGTGTTTATTATGTGTCTTTCCGCCAAGACTGTATATATCTCATTACTTTTTTTTACTTATTGATAATATCTATCACTATTTGCTTTTTTATTTCTTAAGCAAGTCTATGTAAGACGAAATATATGTTATAAAAACAAATGAGATTTTCTGCTTGATTTTTGATCATGTTGAGGATTATGGTAATGGTGATGCAGTCGTGGTTAAAATCTTGAAAATATAATAATAAAATGGTTTTGATCAGAGATTTCTTTATTTGAACTAAGGAATATATATAAATAAAAGCTTTAAAAAAACATAATTTGGTTGAAGCACTGCCTGGCTTAAGGCGAAGAGAACAAGGAAAACAAAAGATTATTTACATAATGTACAAAGATTTGAGCCGGCCAACGGGGAAGAACAACAACGAGTTTTTATATGCAAAGCGTGACCTCTGGCGGTCGATTTAACAGAATATTTGTATCTATGAAATATATTTTTAAATAAAATAATATATTTTAATATAACATTTTAAATAATACCTTTATATAACATATATATTTTTAAAATCTTTGTTGTTAAGTTCACACAGTAGGTCATTGGGCGATGTGTAATTGATGAAAAAGAAGAAAGCTTCAAAGTACGATTCTCATCTATTAGTTCTAGTGGTTATATCACTTCATTCAGTTGAATCGTGTTATTCTATGAAGCTTGCGTCTTTCACAACAATGAAAGGTTTTCGGTTCACCTAGCAAACTGTTGTCTTTATGAGATGAAACGTTAGTATTTCTCGTCATTGGGGCATTATTCCCTTTTATCAACTAATTGATTGATACATCACGACTGATCGTCGAAAGCGATTGATGGAGACAAATGGCAGATTTCCCTCATCTCTACTTTCCCAATCGTCACATAATGCCTGTTTGGGCAGATGGGCTGAGGCCACATCCAGGTATCAACTCGTTGATACTGGAGGTCATTCTACATGGTATGACCACCGTTATATAGAGGTTAGGATAGTCTGCCAGTACCTCCTGGAATATTCCTTATCTTCGGGAGATCCGACATTGAATTATTAGACTGAACGATTTTTGACAAATTTTACCGCAAATGTTTCTTTTAAACGAAAAATCGTAATTTATTTTAAGGAGAAATAACGATTATTTCTAACCTTAGGGATGAAGTATGAAAGAATGAATTGTGAATAGTCTACAAAGACAATGGTAGTCTCTCCCATCAAAATAGACGTCAAAGCTAGACGTCAATTATTAGAAAATCTGATTGATACGCCAAAATATATTTGAGACAAGCGAGTTGCCGAACAATGAACTTCTCAGAATAAAAGAAGTTATTTTCATATATAGTTTTCTCTCATTTGTGAAAAGTAACTTAAATGTTAATAAAGTATCAATTTTGATAGATTTATTCATTAAAATATGAATAGTATGACAGCTATTGAGAAATCTATACAATAAAATATGAGAATATCTATAATAAAGAAAAAAAAAAAACATTTAGTAGATAGCTTACGTGCTTGGTCCTGGATAACCCTCCAATATTAGACCTATACCGATGACACCTGGACTCCATTTAGAGTATTGTCAAGAAAGAATCTTTATCACATTTTCAACATCAGAATATGCAAATCAGTCCGATAACAGGTTAATTTACATATTCCGGTTGTTCCGCACGTCTCCACTTAAATTGCCCAATCCGGATGAGAACTTTCAATATGATATAGAGGAAGTTCTGAATGAATGACAAGCCTGCAGTTTCAAGTTTGGAAAATGCATAATAGCCCGTTGAGAATCTGATTTGCATATATTCCATATTCTTTGCACCGCATACATTTACATACTCCAATATCGAGTCATGTAGGGAAGGAGCTATTGTTTCAACCTTGGAATATGTGAAACATCACTATAGGAGGAAAGTTTTCTTATTCACTTTGTTCCAAATAATATTGTTTGAGGTGACAAAATTAACTTGGTGGACCAACACTGGTTGTGTATTTGGAGAGTAAAATACTTAGACCAAGCTTTGCGCGGTAAGTAAACAAGACAGATACTGTTGAATAGAAGTCTACATAGACTGATGAGTGCGGACAGAAAACAAAATAGATCCAGTTGAACAGAGGACTACACAGTTACAATAGCCCACAGATACAGTTGAACAGAGGTCTGCACAGCTACAGAACACCACAGATACTGTTGAACTGAGTTCTACACAGCTACAGAACACCACAGATACAGTTGAACAGAGGTCTACACAGCTACAATTGACCACAGATAATGTTGAACTGAGGTCTAAACAGCTACAATTGACCACAGATAATGTTGAACTGAGGTCTAAACAGCTACAGAACCCCAAAGATACTGTTGAACTGAGGTATACACAGCTACAATAGACCACAGATACAGTTGAACAAAGGGCTCCAGTGCTACAATAGACCACAGATACTGTTGAACAGAGGACTACACAGCTACATTGAAACACAGATACTGTTGAACAGAGGACTACACAGCTACATTGAAACACAGATACTGTTGAACAGAGGACTTCACATCTACAGTAGACCACAGATACAGTTGAACAGAGGTCTACACATCTACATTAAACCACAGATACTGTTGACCTGAGGTAAACACAGCTACAATAGAGCACAGATACTGTTGAAATAAGGTCAACACAGCTACAGTAGACCACAGATACTGTAGACGAGAAGTCTAAACAGCTACACTAGACCACATATACTGTTGAACAGTGGACTACACAGCTACAGTAGACCAAAGATACTGTTGGATTGAGGTATATAAGCTACAGTAGACCACAGATAAAGTTGAAGAGAGGTCTACACAGCTACAGAAAACCACAGATACAGATGAACAGAGGTCTAAACAGCTACATTGAACCACAGATACTGTTGACCTGAGGTAAACACAGTTACAATAGAGCACAGATACTGTTGAACTGAGGTCTACACAGCTACAGAACACCACAGATACTGTTGAAATAAGGTCAACACAGGTACAATAGACCACAGATACTGTTGAACAGAGGACTACACAGCTACAGAACACCACAGATACTGTTGAAATAAGGTCAACACAGGTACAATAGACCACAGATACTGTTGAACAGAGGTCTTCACAGCTACAGTAGACCACAGATACTGTTGAACTGAAGTCTAAACAGCTACATTGAACTACAGATACTTTTGAACTGAGGTAAACACAGCTAGAGTAGACCACAGATACTGTTGAACAGAGGTCTACACAGCTACAATAGACCAAAGATATAGTTAAACAAAGGTCTAAGCAGCTACAGAACACCACGGATACTGTTGAACAGAGGTATAAACAGCTACAATAGACTACATATACTGTTGAACTTAGGTCTACACAGCTACAGTAGACCACAAATACAGTTGAAAAGAGGGCAACACAGCTACAGTAGAGCACAGATTCAGTTGAACAAAGGACTATACAGCTACAATAGAGCATAGATACAGTTGAACTGAGGTCTACACAGCTACAATAGACTACATATACTGTTATGTAATGAGTTCTACACAGCTACAGTAGACCACATATACTATAGAACAGAGGTCTACACAGCTACTGTAGACCAGAGATACAGTTGAACTGAGGTCTAAACAGCTACATTTAACCACAGATACTGTTGACCTGAGGTAAACACAGCTACAGTAGAGCACAAATGCTGTTGAACAGAGGTCTAAACAGCTACAATAAACTACACATACTGTTTAACAGAGGTCTAAACAGCTACAATAAACTACAGATACTGTTGAACAGAGGGCTCCAGTGCTACAATAGACCACAGATACAGTTGAACAGAGGTCTGCACAACTACAGTAGAACAAATATACTGTTGGCATGAGGTCTACACAGCTACAGAACACCACTGATACTGTTGAACAGAGGTCTACAGTACTACAAAAGACCACAGATACAGTTGAACAGAGGTCTACACAGCTACAATAGACCACGGATATGCTGACAGACAAGGAACGCCATCCCTCCTCGACGCCGGAAATGCTGGAATTTCCGTACGCCCGCCATTAGACAGCCCATGTACCCACCTGCTGCGCCACTTGTCACGACGTCTTCAACGCGACAATCTCGGCAACAACTTCATCTACATCCGTAGAACACATGATCGTCAAAATCGCGAGTTTCGGTTATTAAAAAAGACTGGCTAACGCTTAAATGCATTTATTTAAAAACGAAATACAAAAGGCTTTCAGACATGGTTTTTATTAACTAAATTTAAAACCTGAATCTAATATATTTCACTCACAAGGTGTGTCCAATAAATAATGAGACTGGTCAAAAATAAAGAAAAAAATAGAATGATCAAAAAAATTCATATTATTATTTTTCAAAATAGTCCCCTCCCGCATCTATACATAATTTCATCTCTTCTCCCATGATTTAAAACATTTAGAAAAGGCATCTTTCGAGATGTTCTTCAAGACCTTTTTCGAATCCGCTATGATGGACTCTCTAGTGTCAAATCTCCCTTCTTTTAGAGCCATTTTGAGTTTTGGAAAGAGAAAAAAATCATTTGGAGCTAGGTCTGGGGAATAGGGAGGTTGTTGAAGTATTTGGATGCCGTGTTTAGCCAAATAAGTCAGTACAGCTGTAGCGGTGTGTGGTAGTGCATTATCATGATGGATAATCCAATATTTAGAACTCCACATTTCACTCCTTTTCAGACGAATTGATTCACGTACACGTCTCATATTTTTTAAATAAGACTCCTTATTGATTGTTTGACCTTCCTCTAGATATTAATAATGCCCAATTCCCTTTATGTCAAAGAACGTGACCAATAAGACTTTGTTTTTTGACTTGCAAATTCGGGATTTCTTCGTTCTTGGTTCATTTTTCCTTTCCACTCCATGGATTGGCGTTTTGTTTCCGGGTCATACCCGTAAACCCATGTCTCGACTCCAGTTATTACTTTTTCCTTCCAATTAGGGTTTCTTCCACCATTTCAAGCATTTTTTGGCAACTTCAACGCGATTCTCCTTTTGTTGGATTGTGAGCATTTTAGGGACAAATTTTGAAGGTGTCTTCTTTAACTGCAAGTCTTCTTTAATTATCGATCCAACTAATGATTTTGATATCCCTGTTTCTTCCTCAATGTCCCGTAACCCTATTCGTGGATTTTCTTTTATCAAATTTGAAATTTGGCTCACCTTTTCAGGGTTCCTGTGCAGAATTGGACGTCCAACACGCTTCTCATCTTTCACCGATTCCATTTCATTTTTAAAGCGTGAAAGCCATCTAAATATGGTGGGCTTATTTAAATTTTCATTTCCAAATGCCTATTTCAACAAATCTAAAGTTTCTGAAGTCGATTTTCCAATTTTGTAGCAAAATTTAATACAAATTCGTTGTTCGAATTTTCTATCCATTAAAAATTAGAAGTTGTTATGCAAGGCGTTCTTTTTACAAGCTTACAATTTATCGACTGCGCACGCAATCACGTGAGGTGATATACCGCAGTGTAGCTGAAGCTTTCTATTTTTTTTAATAGACTTTTTAAAAAAAATTATCATTTCATTTTTTTTTTTTTGTTTTTGACCGGTCTCATTATTTATTGGACACACCTTGTATATTAGGGTAGGTAAATCTTTCTTAAGTATCTTGTGTGTGTATTTTAAAATTAGATTTAGATTAGTTCTAGAAAGGGAGTCGCTCAGTGAGGTAATGGTCAATATCTAATGAGTCTTTCATGGGAGGTTTTACTATAATTTGCCAAGTTTAGCTGTTTATTGACCAAGTTAAACCTTTATTTGTTGATTTTTCTATTTTTCAGTAGAACCTCCCTGTAAAGGACACCTAATTGCAGAGTCAAAGTGTCCTTTAGGGAGAAGTGTTTTCTTACTGGAGAGTTTCTAAATAGTAAAAAGTATTTCAAGACAAGTGGAAGGTTTACTACAGGGGAGGTGATGCCAAGCAGTTTTGTACTTTGGAAGATTTCCAAAGAGACAAAGCTCAAATTGGCGATTCCTAGAGAAGATGGTATGAATATAAATTTCCATAAGTCTTCATGATAGCTGTCGTGGGTTGTCTGTCTGCCACATGACAGTCCCACTTTGTCCCCAATACAAATTAAAGTAATAATAAATATATATTTGAAAATATATTGTCACGTTTGTGAATTTTATAATTATCTATTTCTTTTTTTTTTCACTGATTTTTGTATATTAAATTGAAAAGTCATTTGTTATCATCATTACATGCAATGTATTATTTTTTAAACAAACGATAATAAACATCAATGTAATTTGCAACTTTCTTATTATAAAACAACAACAAACGTAAATTAACAATGTAAAAACATATTTTAACATTTAACACAAAAAACGTTACATTAAATTTTGTCGCAGCCGACAGGATTCGAACCTGTGCAGGGAAATATTTAATATAACGTTTTTGTGTTAAATGTTAAAATGTTTTTATATAGTTAATTTAAGTTTGTTGATGTTTTATAATAAGGAATATGCAAATTACATTGTTGTTTTTGATGTTGTTTATCGTTCGTTAACAAAAATTACATTGCATTTAATGATGATAACAAATGACTTTTTAATATAATTCAAGAAAATCATTGAAAAAAAAAAGAAATAATTAATTACACCCATACCTCGCTTTGCGTCGGGGTTACGTTCCAAAAAAAAAAAACACGACGCAAATTGAAAATATGTGAAGGCGCAATCAAAAACAAAGGTGTTGCCATATTTTAGGGAAAAAAAATCAAAAAGAAATTAAAGACTCGAATCCAAAACAACGTAACTTCGAAAATCTAACGACGCACAGTGAAAATCAGTAAAAATTAAGCAGCGACGCAAGTTCGAAAAAAACGCAAAAAGAAATGACGCAAATCGAGGTATTGGTGTATAAAATTGACAAACGTGACAATATTCATAATAAATAAAATTCCCACATACACCTAAATAATATTAAAACATATCAAACAACAAAATAAAACAAACTCAAACAGTACGCCTAGATATAATATAATAATAATATTCTAATGTATATATTGTTAAACCTTGAGATAGTTTTTGTTCAGTAGTTTCCATTGTACTGTAGGATAAAACAAAACGTATTATCATTAAAAGCTGACGATTTTATTTCAGTAAGGTTACAAAAAAAAAAAAAAAAAAACACCGGCACGAGAGTGCGTGGCTGGAATAAATTATATGTTAACAAATATACAAACCAATATTGATATGTGAAAAATAGTACAAAAGTGAATTTGTATTGAATCAGGTAAATAAATTTGAACAAAGATCGCCTCTCCCGTCAAATCAAAGTACGTTTAGATTCGAAGATATCTTTGTTTATCTATATTTAGAATTTCCATGTCGCAGATGTTGTATAACGGACTAATAATATATACACTCATGGACATATCGAGATTCAGACAATAACTCTGAAAGATATTACAGTGACCTTTATATTGAAGACACATGAGATAACCAAAATAAATGAAACGCGTACGTGGTTAGCTTTTCTTGATTAATCAAGAATGGGTATTTGGCCAATTCTGGAATAATTAAAAATCAACGATTAGTTGATATTTATTCCGATAGATGGCGCAAGCCATCAAGCACGATCAGGGAATGCCTTTTTCTCAATATTTTAGATATGTTTAATAATTGAAATTATTAATGACAATATTTACATGAGAGTCGGCTGTGTGTGTGATGTCTTTAATTAAAATACTTCAGTAAGAAAGCCACAAACAGTTTCAATTTATTTCAACACCATCTCACATATCACGATAAAACATTTTCTAACAGACAATATCTCTTTAAATGCGTGTTTCTCATACTTTTATACATAATTATATTTTATTTAAGTACCAATTTTGGTATGTTGAACTCAACTCTAAAATAAGGTTTAGTACATATACACTTATGAAAGTGAAAGTCTTTGATATCGCCGGTCGTCTTCTTTTTTTTTTTTTTTTTTTTAAGTAGACAGGCTATTTTGATCACGCTTGGTTATCTCGTATGTCTTCAATAAAGGTCACTGTAATATCTTTCAGAGTTATTGTCTGAATCTCGATGTATACATGCTAAAAGGTACAACTTTCTTAAGTCTTGTCCATGAGTGTATATATTATTAGTCCGTTATACAACATCTGCGACATGGAAATTCTAAATATAGATAAACAAAGATATTTTCGAAACTAAACGTACTTTGATTTGACGGGAGAGGCGACCTTAGCTTTTTATAAAGGTACTTTGATTCTATGATAGTATCACATAGAAATTTGGGAAAGAAAAACTTTAGGATGACATGACAATTTATTAAAGACACAGGTACAAAAAAGTACAGTGTGTGATAGTGGACATTGCTGCTGCTGTGATAGAGATGCATTGGGACATCTGAGGCTCTTCATTGGACACGACAACAGCAACAACAGGTACAAACTAAAATGTATAAAATACAAAAGAAGCAATAAGGAAAGTATACAGAGTAGCAATATATAAATACACCTATCCCCCGATTTACACGATACTTGTTTTACACGTTTTCGCTTTTACACGGTTTTCCAAATAAGTTTTTTTTTTTTTGTTTTGTTTTTATTGCACTATACTAAATGCTACTGTGATTGAACACATGCGCTGTGTACACATCTCACGAGGAATCCCAAGCTTATGTGCTGACTACATATTTTAACCTGTCAATGCATTTTATTTTTATTTCTGTGTACACCTATCCCCCGATTTACACGTTTTTCTCAGGAACGTATCTACCGTGTAAATCGGGGGATAGGTGTATAACAAAATTAATAATCTTTTCATAAAATTTCGCTACAATAGTATTACAGCTTATATTCCTATTTTATAAGGAATGAATTATAGCACGATTTTTTTCTACTTTTAGGAATGAATCATTTACTACTCTCTTCACTATTACACCCGTAGACTTATAATAAGATAAAATGGTTTAGAAATGATGTTTATCTTGGGGAAAATTGAAAGAAGACCTGCAATGAGCTGGTTAAAAGGGATTAAGAAAGCTACCAGAAGGTCACTAGATGAGCTGTGAGTCAGTAACAGATCAAATTGAAGAATATTCTATATACAGTTACGAGCGTCATGCGTTCTTAATAATTTTTCATCTCTGTCACCGTTTGCTTTTTTTTGGAATGGCGCTCTCCTATTGGTTGGCTACGATCACGCCACCTTTGCCCCCCCCCCCCCCCCCCCCCTCCCATCATGCCCCCCCACTCGCTTTTTGGTTTTTGTAACTATTGTGTTGGAGCGGGTCGCTCCTTAAATAAATGCATATATTAGTTAATAACTAAATGGAATCCTCTCTTTCTTTTTCCCAGTAAGAGACGCCTACGAAAGCCAACAGTACATAGACAGATAAAGCACATAGGCTATAGTTATTAACTAATATATGCATTTATTTAAGGCGCCAATTTATAATTGTAACAAATAGTATTTGAATCAAAACATTCAATCGGGTAAAACACGGGTGTTGCCTGGGCCATTCGGCTAGTTTGTCTGTCACCTAATGTCGACTTTGATAGACGCTAACAACTGTCCTTACTGTAGATACAAAAAATATTGGGAGGGCCTAGCTTATTAGTCGCCAGCGGTTTCGCCAGTTTAATCCAACCTACTGTTATATGTGATATTGAATGGATGTCTCTACTCTTGTATTGTCATATTTTGTATCCGGAATTTGAGATGGATTTTTGGTTAAAAGAGAAAGGTGTATCTTATGTTTAATTATCCTTTTATTTATTGTGTTCATTGTGTGTTCAACATTTTTTTATTATTTAGTGTTTTCAATGAAAAAGGCGTATCTTGAATTTATATATAAACTAGACGGGTGACCCGGGCTTCGCCCCGGGATTAACCCGTGTGCATATCTACCCGAGTGATATATATTTAGATAAGATTTTTTCTTATAATTGTTTGTTATTAACATTATTTATTTGTTTGCATCAGCATAATTTAATCTAATCTTTGATAGAGGGCGCTGTTCGTGAGCTAAGTAGAATAATTTGAATATATAGTTTTAATAATTGATTTATATATATTTTTAAATAGCCTATAGTCTTCCCCGTATTTTTTTAACCTATGTATTGAAATTTTGGTTTGAATTATTGAACTACTGCGAATTTGTATACCGGACATACAAACAAACATAAAAAACAAACATACAAACATTGATTTTTATCTATAAATATAGATTTAGATATCTTTATCTTAATACCTCAACAAGCAGCATGCTTGTTTTCATCAAAAGAAACGATTCTGTGTTTGGAAAATAAGAAATACAAAGGCTACAGGCCGATTCAATAGAAAAACAACAAACAAATGTTTCCAATCTAAATCAAGGTTTAAGAGAGATGTCACATATATAACAGGAATCACGTAAATAAACAAACCAGCTGTCCACGTGGGGGAAGAGACGAACGCGCCCCACATTCAGGACAACCGGTAGATGGCGTTTGACAATTGACGTCATTCTTGAACCGGATCAAACCGCCGCGGTCTAAGGCTGCGCCAAGGAATTTTCCTGGACATTGGCCCACCTTCTTTGCATATCCCTCTTCTGTTTTCTCTATAGATACAGGTTGTTTAAGGACGATTTGCATATCCGCCTTTTTTTTCCCACTGTTGAAGTAAATTTTGCATATCCCTCTTCGTTTTCTCTATAGATACAGGTTGTTTAAAGATGATTTGCATATCCGCCTTTTTTCCACTGTTGAAGTAAATTTCACATATCCCTCTTCTGTTTTTTCTATAGATACAGGTTGTTTAAGGACGATTTGCATATCCAACCTTTTTTACCGTTGACGTATGCATATCCCTCTTCTTCTGCCGACATAGAACGCGAATTTGAATACCCTTATTTTCTTCTGCCATACCTATAAATCCGGGTTATTAAAGTAAAATTTGCATATTCTTTATTTTTCCTCTGTACCTATAACTCGAGATTGTTAAATTCAAATGTGCATATCTCTTTTTTTTTCACTGTACCTATTATAACCCGAGTTTGTGTTAACGTAAAATTTACATATCCTTTCTTTTTTTCCTTTATCCATAACTCTATATGGTTAAAGTAAAATTTACATAACTCATCTCTCTTTTTCCACTGTACCGATTATAACCCGAGTTTGTGTTAACGTAAAATTTACATATCCTTTCTTTTTTTCCTTTATCCATAACTCTATATGGTTAAAGTAAAATTTACATAACTCATCTCTCTTTTTCCACTGTACCGATTATAACCCGAGTTTGTGTTAACGTAAAATTTACATATCCTTTCTTTTTTTCCTTTACCCATAACTCTATATGGTTAAAGTAAAATTTACATAACTCATCTCTCTTTTTCCACTGTACCGATTATAACCCGAGTTTGTTTCAAAGTAAAATTTACATATCCTTTCTTTTTTTCCTTTATCCATAGCTCTATATGGTTAAAGTAAAATTTACATAACTCATCTCTCTTTTTCCACTGTACCGATTATAACCTGAGTTTGTGTTAACGTAAAATTTACATATCCTTTCTTTTTTTCCTTTACCCATAACTCTATATTGTTAAAGTAAAATTTACATAACTCATCTCTCTTTTTCCACTGTACCGATTATAACCCGAGTTTGTGTTAACGTAAAATTTACATATCCTTTCTTTTTTTCCTTTACCCATAACTCTATATGGTTAAAGTAAAATTTACATAACTCATCTCTCTTTTTCCACTGTACCGATTATAACCCGAGTTTGTGTTAACGTAAAATTTACATATCCTTTCTTTTTTTCCTTTATCCATAACTCTATATGGTTAAAGTAAAATTTACATAACTCATCTCTCTTTTTCCACTGTACCGATTATAACCCGAGTTTGGGTTAAAGTAAAATTTACATATCCTTTCTTTTTTTCCTCTACCTATAACTCTATATTGTTAAAGTAAAATTTACATAACTCATCTCTCTTTTTCCACTGTACCGATTATAACCCGAGTTTGTGTCAAAGTAAAATTTACATATCCTTTCTCTTTTTCCTCTACCTATAACTCTATATTGTTAAAGTAAAATTTACATAACTCATCTCTTTTTCCTCTGTACCTATAACTCAAGGTGAATAATTGCACCTATAGTACAATATATAATAAATGTAAAACAATTTTTCACGGCCCTTATTGAAATGATAAATTGATGGGAGGGCCTGGCTCATAGTGGTAAACCCTCCCAGTCGTTTCCCCAGTTCAAACTACCATAGAAAAATATATACTCATAGACAAAACTTAAGAAAATTGTACCTTTTAGCATGTATATATCAGGATTCAGACAATAAATCTAAAAGATATTACTTTATTGAAGACACACGAGATAAGCAAGTATGAACAAAATTGCCCGTCTCCTTAAAAAAAAAAAAGACAACCAGCGTCATTAAGACTTTCCACTTCCTTAAGTTTTGTCTCCATTTTAATTATTTATCTCATGAAAGGTTTTTTCTTTGATTATATATAAACATCCTCTTTTCAATCTACAAACAGAATTAAGATGTATTTTTTCATATATGCAGCCTGAAGTAAACACAAGAATCCGACAACGGTTAGTGATGGAGTTCCTGTTTAAGTTCAGAGACATTTCAGCCATTGTAATTATCTTGAAGCTAAAGTCTTTGTATTGAAACAAAGCTACGGATAGAAGCACAATACAAATATGGATCAGCGCTTCCAGAGTGGTGATTTTGATATTAGTGAAAAAAGAAAGGCCAGGTAGACCTACCTCTGTAGTAACGGACCAAAGTTTGGCTCTAACAGAGAAATTAATCAAGAATAACCAGACAATGACAACTTACCAAATGATGGAAAACTTTCTCTGTCTAAAGGAAGTTGTTCTTAAACTTATTAATGATCTTTGATATCAAAAGTCATGCTCAAAATGCCAAAACCTTTAACACGAAAAATTATGCAAATTCGGAAATAAATTTATTTATACCTCATGGAGACTTTTTCCTAGAGAACCTTCTCTGGTGTTTGAAGATGTGATAACAAGTGATGAGACTTGGATTAATCATTATGATCCTTTTTCAAAGCGCCATATCAATTCAATGGACCCATAAAACATCCAAGGCTTTATCTTTCCAAGGACAAAATCATGATGTCTTTTGGAACCAAGAAGGGCTGATATTCATGGACACTCTTGAAAGAAATTCTTCTTTCAATAAGTAAAGGTATTCAAAATTACATTAAGAAATCTAAAAAGAGCAATTGAAACAAAACGATCCAAATCAAAAAACACCCTAATCAAATTTCATCAAGATAATGCGAGACCTCACACGGTACACCTGACTTTGTCGAAGATTGCAGGGTACAGGTGGACTTTGATGTCACCCTGCATACAAGATCTGATTTGGCATCCTCAAACTTCCAATTGTTTGGATGATTAAGATTTTTTAGGTGGTAAAACATTTGGAAGTGACGCAATTTTACTCTAAGCTGTTAGAGGGTGGTTCAGAGAGTTGGATAAGACGTTTTAGAAAATTGCTTTTGCAAGTTGACAATGATGTATATAGTTGTTTATTTGTTTTGAATAATATTTCATTTAAAAATTAATCTCATAATTTAGTCTGTGAAAATAAAAATATGGGACTGGTGACCAAAAAATGGAAAATAGATGGCTTAATGTTTTTAGTTATGATATATAATTAATTGTGATGGTTATGTAATTTTGATTTTCATTGAATTAAATATATAAATTTTAAATGTGTTTTAAACTTTAATAACAAGCACAAAACAGGCAACAACTCTGAATCAAATTATATAAAAGGGCGTACCTGGATCTGTAAAGAAAAAAAAAACAATTTTTTTCTTAAAATATTTCGAGAGATTGCTCCCTCTTTATCAATTTATTGCACAGTGAATTTAATTTACAAATTATTGTACATCATATGGAAACAAATTTGTCTGAATAAAATGTAAACAGAAGAAAAGTGTGGAGGATATATTGAATGATTCTAATATATAAACAACAGATAGGTATATACAGAGAGATTCAGCTTTCTAGTTTGACCATAAAATGTTATTACCGATTGTGTACATTATTTATTGACCGAACCTTGTATATAAAATATAAATCCTTTCGCAATAAGTTTTTTTTCTTTAAACTTGGATCGTCTGTTTTCGGGGTTTTGCTCTTCGATACGGGCAAAAGGTGTATGTAGCAAAGTATTTATTATTTTTATAACATAGTATCATTTTTATGTTTATATTTTGGTACTCTGTAAACTTCCCTCATTACTTATCTTTTGTTTATCATTCATAGTTTGTTCTAGCCTTAAATAAATTACTGTGTCATCCTGAAGTTTGTCTTTCTCTAATTTTCCACGTGGAATTTTGGTGGAGATGCTGGGTAAATCAGGGAAGACAAACTGAATATCGCAGAGAAGACCTAGAGGCAATGGGTGTTGTTATCTACATTTTCAGAGACTGACTCCAGGATTCCACCGCCGTGTTAAAACCAAGACTTCCTTCCAAGATGACGATGTCCCTATAGATTATACGACGACAAAGCCGCTCTTCACGCCGCAAGAAAAAGGCTTCAAAGGTACTAGGGACAATGTTCCAAGACTTCGATGGAATCCTTGGCAGAAGCACGTCAGATCCATGTCAGTAACTACAATAATTGCAAGCCGTGGGTCACAGCTCCAATAGGGAAGGATCTATGTAGCAAAGTATTTATTTTATTAAGAGAGTATCATTTTTATATTTTGCTACTCTGTAAACTTCCCTCATTACTTATCTTTTGTTTATCATTCATAGTTTGTTCTTGCCTTAAATAAATTACTGTGTCATCCTGAAGTTTGTCTTTCCTAATTTTCCACGTAGCAATATGGAAATATTAGAATGATATTACAAGTAAACTTGGGATGGACATGTCTCAAAGATAGCTTCCTCCCAAGGTCACTCTTAATATCGCCACGTAGAAAATCTGAAAAGACAAACTTCAGGATGACATAGCAGTTTATTCAAGGCACAAACTAAAATTTATAAAATACAAGAGAAACAATGAGGTAAGTTTATAGAGTAGCAGAATATCAGAATTGAGAATCTATTAATAAAATAATAAATACTTTGTTACAATATCATCTTTGTTCAAATCAATAAGCTTGAGGGATGAGTTTCTTTTCCAAATAAATTTATTTCGAGCTTCCGGGCAACGCCCTTCTACAGGAAAATAAAATAAAGTAAATTAAATTATATTACACTAAGATTAGGCGAGGAAAATGTATAACGAACTATATTTTTATTTATTTATTTGAGTAACCCAGGTTCCTGGAGCGTACAGAAGTCGCCAACTACCCGGGATGTCCTTCTGACCTAAGTCTTCTTGGATTTATATACAATGCCAGTGGAAGTCCAATTAATGAGGTGTCGCCAGACAGATTTCTTTCTTGGGAGATTTTCTAGGGATGCTGGACTTATGTTGGTGATACCTAGGAGAGTGGCTGTCTGGAATCTTTGGTATTGGAAGGTTGGGCAAGTGAAGAGGAGGTGGTCTACGGTTTGGTCTTCATCTTGGCAGTGGGGGCAAGTTGGGTCTTCTTTAACGAACTATAGAAAATAAATATCAGAAACAAACACACGTGAGACTACTCGTGCATCATGCGTTCATGATACATTGGGGGGTTGGGTGGCTGCAGGGAATATTACATTATAAATTTCCGGTAAATCAATTTTTCTATTAAGGCTGTGGAATTTACTTGACAGGAGGGATTCGATTATTAGTCTTTGATGTTTGCTGGAGATATTGGAATAATTAATTTTAGGGGATGTAATGTTGAAGGAATGGCCAGTTTCATTTATATGCTGAACTATTAGGGATCTATGGTCTAGGTTATCGATATTTCTTTTGTGTTCGTGAATTCTAATGTTGACCTGTCTCCCAGTTTCACCTTTTCTATTAAGGGATTAGCCTATTAATAACAATATCATCTTTGCCTGTGTTGAAGAGCGAGAACTAGAAAGCTTGCGGCGTTAAAGTTAAATAAAATAAGAAATACTTTTTCCGAAAGGATTTATCTGTTTCACCCTTTATATATAACTCCACCTTTGCCGGTCCCAAGCCCGGATGAAAAAGGAGGAGAGGGAGCAGTAACAAGCTCACTAAAAAACCTGGGCTCAGCTGGCCCGGCTGATAGTACCCTGTAAGGGCTCCTAATCCAGGGATACAGGATGAGCAGCGTCTGTACTCCATGTTAGGAGCAGCTGCATATGGTGTCTGTTCCTCATGTCAGAGATGGCCATTTCTTTTGGAGCTAAGTCGGCCTGCCACTGAGTAGTACTCCCAGTCTTAATGACAAAGGCAGACGCATTCTACTTCATCCAGTCATGATGGTTGTCAAACATACACCATCAAGGGTCACAAATTGATACCCTAATATGATTGAGTGGAGATAAGAAAGAAGAAGAGACCCTTTATATATAACTAATCTATCTCAAAACCTTGTCACATATAGACATCCAATCATATTTATTCTCGTCTAAAGTACGAAATCAGGAGATGAAAAGTTTAAGTTTACATGAGAAATACTCGAAAGTTCGGCTAAATTATAAAAAACCTTAAACTCTTCGCATCACGATTTCGTACTTTAGATGATTTGCTCCAGGCCATTACCAGGCCCATACGTTGGGAGGAGGTCGGAAATAATAACGGAGAATACATAATTGATTAATCTTCTTCTTTCTTATCTCCGCTCAATCATATTAGGGTATCAAGTTGTGACCCTTGATGGTGTCTGTTTGACAACCATCATGACTGGGTGAAGTAGAATATGCCTGCCTTTGTCATTAAGACTGGGAGCACTACTCAGTGGCAGGCCGACTTAGCTCCAAAAGAAATGGCCGCCTGTGACATGAGGAACAGACACCATATGCAGCCGCTCCTAACACAGAGTACAAACGCTGCTTATCCTGTATCCCTGGATCAGGAGCCCTTACAGGGTACTATCAGCTGGGCCAGCTGAACCAAGGTTTTTTAGCGATCTTGTTACTGCTCCCCCTCCTCCTTTTTCATCCGGGCTTGGGACCGGCAAAGGTGGAGTTATATATAACGGGTGAGTTTAAGGCGGAGTTTAATTGATTAATTAATTGTTATAATTAATGTTTTAATATATATGTTCCAAAAAAAGTTACTTAGTTGCTTTAATGATAATAAGCACACAATTTGTGGATAAAAACAATAAACATAAGGTAACAAGACCTAATTCAATAAAGTATAGCGTGATGTTTAAAAAAAAACATCATGGGGATTATATAAAGATTAGAAACATAAAGTAAAAAGACCTAATGTTTATAATATTTATATTATGATGCATTAGCGCGTCATCTGTTATGAAAATTCGAAATTATTATAGACGCGTATGATTCTTTTAAAAATTAAACAATTTATATATTTATAATTATATGTAATTCTACTGTCCTCAAAGCTTATTTCCATAGTCCTTCTAAAATACCCATTCCAAGAGTCTAGCATCAGTATCAATATAAAAGGAAAATCGAAAAAAAGCAATATAACAGCGGTATGGTAGATTAAACTGGTGAAACCGCTGGGAGGGTTTACCACTGATGATGAGCCAGGCCCTCCCATTTATTTTTCCATTGCAGTAAGGGCAGTAGTAATTGTTTAATTTTTAAAAGAATCATTCGCGTCTATAATAGTTTCGATATTTCATAATATTCATATAATCCACAAATTGTACTTCTCATCATTAAAAGAATCAAGTAAATTTAGAACATATAAGTTTAAGTGTTTCGTGTTCTGCGCGGTAAAAGAAATAAAATTCCTCAAGGATCAATTATATCTTTATATTTTGATAACTTTTCAGTGATTAAACACAAGGTAATAAGACCAAATCCAAATAAATAAAGAGTGTGTGACTTTTCGTTAACAGCATTTTTACCATCTTCAGACTTTTTTTTTATTTAGACAACATTCAGTACTTTTGTCTGAAGATGGAGACAACTCTTGTTACTGAAATGTCACACACTATTTATTTATTTGTATTTGGTCTTATTACCTTGTGTTTATAATCTATACTCCAAATTGTGCCGTATCATTTTCAGTTATTGATTATAAGGCACAATTTAGATTATAGTTTTTAACTACAAGGTAATAAGACCAAATCCAAATAAATTCAATACTTTTGTCTGAACATTGTAACAACGCTGTTACCAAAACCTCACATACATTTTATTGATTTGGTCTAATTACCTTGTGTGTTTTCTTATTTTAATTTTTTTTTTCAAATGGCTATAAATATTTTTATCGTTTTTCTCTCGTTCGCTGAAAAAATTATCCAATTTAAAATCATTATTGATCCTTGAGGAATTTTATTTTATTTTTTTTTAACCGCGTAGCGCTAAAAAAAAGGTAATAAACCCGTTTGGCCCTAAATACCACATGAAATTATGTAATTTTGTTTATTAATATAAACGGAAGACCTCGCCAAAACCATTTTGATGATCTATACAATAGGAGGGAAACATTTGCTCACGGAATGGTGAGTTTTTTTCAAACATGAAAAAATCTTTATCAGCTATATTTATAGAAATGGATATAAAATACACTAAGAATTTTTTTTTAAATTCGATTCTAAATGCTGAAAAACACAGAAGAATGTAAATTCTTTGAAAAACATTTTATAATAATAATAAAAAAAAAAAAAAAAAGATTTTAAAACATCTAAGAGGTCTTTACGCCCGTTGAAGAACGTTGTCCTTCGAAAGCTATCAAAATAAACATATTATATAGAAGAAGCTCCTTTTTAGTTTATAATATTACAATATATTTAAGAGATATTGTTATTAATATAACCCTAAATCGACACCAAGATAGCAGGGAACATCCTCTCAGCCCCCCTGTGGAATCGCATATGACCAATACTGATGCAAATAAAAATGTCATCATCACTATAAACCTAAAGAAATACACTCATAGACAAAGCTTAAGGAAGTTGTACATTTTAGCATGTATATCGGGATTCAGACAATAACTCTGAAAGATGTTACAGTGACCTTTATTGAAGACACACGAGATAACCAATTGCGAACAAAATTAACTCCGTCTCCTTAAAAAAAAAAAAAAAAATCCAAGAATTTCCACTTCCTTAATTTTTGTTCATGAGTGTAATTCAATCGACACCAATCTCTAAAAAAAGGCAAAGATTTTTGAAAACTACAATTATTTTCTTTAAAAATGCATTCATAACTGTGCGCTTTTTGTAGCAATGTACCACCATGGACCAGCTATATCAAAGACTTTCCACATATTCAAGTATTATCTATGTGAGTATATTAATTTCACACATAAAATTTGAACAGAGCTTTCGATCCTTGCTCTTTATCGGCATATGAAAATAAGAAATGTATCTGCATTTTTTTTAATGCGCATTTTATTGCACGAGATAAAAAAAAAAAATAGCATGGAAGAGTGTTTACAGTGTATTATAACATACAAACAAACAACTTAAAACTAAAGCAACGCATTTTGTCTTACATAAGTGGGCGCTAATGTAGTTTTTCCAATTTCTCAACAAGGCTCTTTTGCGTAACCCGTCACCTAGTTCCGTGTTATTGCCATTCGACAGGTATCATGACCATCTTTATGGTTCTCCGCCTATCTAAAAACTTATAGTTAATATGTGAAAAAAATAGTACAAATGTGTTATTGTACTGGGATAAGATGCATAAATTATAAAAAAGGCATCTCCTTATCGTGCAACTGAAAGTTGCTGATGGCTTACGCCATCTATCGGAATAAATATCAACTATTCTCGTTGATTTTTAATTATTCCAGAATTAGCCAAATAGCCATTCTTGATTAATCAAGAACAGCTAACCACGGACGAGAATAGCTGATATTTATTCCGATAGATGGCGCAAGCCATCAACAACCTTCAATTGCACGATAAGGAGATGTCTTTTTCATAATCATAAAAAGGTGTTTGAAGAATATATTTTCGAATCTTTCATCGACTCAAGTTTTAGAGCCACCCGTTCTAAAGGAGTATTGCAGACTTCCTGTAGGGGGTCGGTGGAAGGATGGTCTAAACCGTTGGTTTTCGAACGCTACGACCCAGGAATCCCGCATTGGGCACTTTTTTTCTAATTAAAAAAAAAAGTCTCCAATGGCCCTCGATTCTTGCAAAAGTCCAGTCCCAACCAGCGAGTGCAAGTAACCAAACGGGGCCCTAGCACATTTATAAGTGCAAAAGTCGAACTGCTTTTCACATGCGTATATATGTGGTGTACTTACAGTAAAAGCAGTCGCCAACTACTACCCATCATGATTATCATGGTCTGTACCACGTGTACTAGGGATAATAAAAACTTCCTGTAGGAGAGCTCCAAGGCCTGAAAGCTTGATTTAAGATTCATTAAAGACACTTCTCCTTTGGATGATTCCCCCCCCCCCCTCCCAAAAAAGAAATTAATTTGCCATAACTGTGCTCAGAAAGTTCACCACTGATAAGCCAAGCCACAGCCTCTCCTTCAATATCATCACCGTAAAAGAGGTAGTTTTGATTGTTTATAGGAAAAGATACATATGTGTCAAAAGTATGTAAATATGTATGAAGATAAAAAAAAGTAAAAGAAACATATAATGTGAGTAGAAGGAAATTTTTATTTTTGAGCTATGTTAATCTTCCGAATGTATGATTAAATGTTTAACAGCAAAATAGATATATTTAACTATAATCCAGGGGAGGATACTCACGCTAGAGGACACCTCACTACAAAGGACAGTTATCATTTGTAAAATTATCATTTTTTACTATTTAGCAACTCTCTGGTAAGAGGACACCTCTCTCCCTAAAGGACACTTTGGCTCTGCAATTAGGTGTCCTTTACAGAGAGGTTCTACTGTAAAAAGAATATACATGTTATAAAAATTATAATTCCCAGATCAAATTACTCTGTAAAGTCCACCGCCAGATGTCGTGGCTTTCCCTATATAAAACTCCTTGTTGTTGTTTCCCGTTGGCCGGCTCAAATCATTTGTACATATGTAAATACGTCTTTTGCTTTACTTTATTATTCAAGCCTTAATTCAGGTAGTACTTTCTCAAATTGTGTATTTTATATTCCATAAGATCAACTAAAGTTAATTCTGATCTAAACTATTTTTATTAACACGACTGCAATATCACAAACATAATTATGTATCCTTAAATTAATCAGCAAGTAATAATTCTATATATCAAAAATTATTTTTTATAACATACTAGACGGGTGACCCGGGCTTCGCTCCGGGATTGACCCGTGTGCATATCTACCCGAGTGATATATATTTAGATGAGATTTTTTTTATAATTGTTTGTTATTAGCATTATCTATTTGTTTGCATCAGCATAATTTAATCTAATCTTTGATAGAGGGCGCTGTTCGTGAGCTAAGTAGAATAATTTGAATATATAGTTTTAATAATTGATTTATATATATTTTTAAATAGCCTATCGTCTTCCCCGTATTTTTTTTACCTATGTATGGAAATTTTGGTTTGAATTAGTGAACTACTGCGAATTTGTATACCGGACATACAAACAAACAAACATACAAACATTGATTTATATATATATATAGATATATTAAAAAGAAGCGCTTATCAACACCAAAAAAATAAAGGGAAATATTTTGTTTACAGTACTGTAAGGGCCTTTTAGGTAAAATTTATGGTAATATCCTAGCACGGGCTTTCCTTAAACTTCTCTTCCTTGCTGAGCCATGATAAGGAGGGCGGCCGACATGGTAAGCTAAAGGAGCTGTGATAGGGGGGGATCATTAGAGAATTAAGTAATAATACAGTAGAACTTAGTCGAATGTCTTTAATACGAATATTTATCTTGGTCCCTAGACTTTTAAGCCTTTTATTCAAAACGTTTTTATATCGAATTTCTGGATAATTTGATATTTTTTGTCTCTTGAGCTTCAAATTATCCAAGTTTATCTGTAATACAAATATATATCAAGCAGAATATTTAATTTAATCATTCTATATTCGTTAATTATATTTCATAATTAGGCTATATCTTAATTATCAATCAATCCATTTATTTTGCTGCTGCTGTGATAGAGATGCATGGAGACATCTGAGGATCTTCATTGGACACAACAACAACAATCTTTTTATTAAGACCTTTAGTATTATAAACAGATTTTGATGATTTTTTCATATACGATATATGTATATTCAGTTATGTTTGATTTCAAATTGTGTGTACATACTATCGTTTCTAGTATTGAATACTATGTGTGCTACTATTCCTTATATAATAGGATCTGACCCTTACAAACTAAACTCAGGTGGGCAAAGACTCCTATATTAAGTTTAACTCAACTTCTCTATATAAATATATTCTCAATGTCTAAATACATAGATGTATAAGTTATATTCGTAAAAGTAAAATATCTCTCTCGTCTGTGAAATATATACATACAGTAGAAACTCCCTGTAAAGGATACCTAGTTGCAAAGCCAAAGTGTCCTTTAGGGAGAGATGTCCTCTTACCGGAGAGTTGCTAAATTGTAAAAATTGGTAATTTTGAGAATGAAAACTGTCCTTTATAGAGAGGTGTCCTCTAGCGCGAATGACCTCTCATGGAGGTTCTATTGTAATAAACAAAATGGATTTTCTGAGAGCGAGTTTCTTGTTTTATGGTAGATTCCCCTCCCAAAATCCTATCCTACAGCCTCAAAGTGGTGGGAGGGTGTAAACGGGTAACACAGGACGTTGGGAGTTTAACTCCTGGTAGGGCCACCCTATGCTACACACCCGACTTATGTAGGAAGGTATCAAGCGTCTGTTCTCCATAGGAGTGGCTACAAAGGGCGTCTGCACTCCATGTCAGGAGCGGCCAACCAGAAGAAGCAAAGTCACACCGAGTGGTACTTTCACACCAACAGCAGGTGCATCCTTCTTTAGAAAAGCTGAGACAATGGAACCTAATGGAGATCGTTTAAACGACTTGAGGAATAAGAAACAACACAACAACATTGAAGATTCATCTCAAGCTTTCGGGTATTACAAATCTTTCTAAAGAAGTATATGATGTTTACTCCTGATCATATACTCCTGTTGAAAGGTTTGTGTTATACCCTAAAGTTTGAAAATAATATAAAACAAAACAAGAAACTCACCTTCGGAAAAACCGTTTTGCTTTTTGTTTATAAACTATCCTTTCTCTGTCATGGGTGTTTATGTGAATATACAATTAAATTATCCGAATTCTATTTTCCCTTTCAAAGTAATTACTTTCTTTATAAATATTTATATACAGCTAAACTTGTCTATAGCGCCCCCTTTTGGGTCTCACCAAAATAGGGTGCTATAGACAGGTCACTTTTAACCTGTAAACATTTTACATTAATAATGTTTAAAATCGGGCGCTATAGAGAGGAAGGCGCTATAGACAAGTTTAACTGTATATATGTGTAAAACGAAATTTGAAATACTATCCCGCATGTGTTTCTTTTCAACGAAAATTTAAAATTTATTTCAAGGAGAAATAACGATTATTTCTAACCTTTTGGATGAAGTATGAAAGGGTGAATTGTGAAGAGTAATGATAAACGGAAAAATAAAAGTGTCCAGGGATGGGAATCGAACCCACAGTGTTCCGCTTACCGGGCAGATGCCATGTCCACTAGACTGATGTGTGTATATAAAAGTCCTATTCAATTCTCTAACAAAGTTGAAGAAAATAAGTTCTAATCTTTCAGAGAGTTTTGTCATATAAATAAACTTAGCCGTTTCGTCTGTGAGGGTTCACCACTGATTAGCCATGATCTCTCTCTCTCTCTCTCTTTCAATCTTTAATAATTGCAGTATAAGAGGGCTATATAGAAAATGGTTTTAATTACAACAACAAAAGCCTTTATTGAGGACCTCTCGTCCTATATAGGATTCGCCAGTTTACAGAGTAAGAGAAGAGAACTAAGAATACAGAGAGAAACCTATAAGTAGTAGGTATAGTATAGTATTTTCTACACTGTGACTATATACAACAGCAGCAACAAGCCTTTTACTGGAATCAAAGTCCCATACAGGATTCGTCATTCTAATCCTGACAAAGATTATTTGCATATAATTATTTACATCAATTAGATTATGTATATTGCCTCCCCTTCTCAAATGGTTTTAATTATATGTAATTAAAAAAATATAAAGTTGCGCATAATAGATCGATTATCAATAAGAAACAATGGCATCAAATATAAACATATGACTTTCCGATATAGCTCCATTAAAAGGTATAGTAAAGTTCCGAGCTTTTTTCCAAGACCTTACAAAATGGAGATACAAGTCAAGCATTCAAGACTCATACAATAATATGCATACACTAACATGTTTACATATTAACGGATAATTTAATGACGGTTTAATAACCTATATAGTTTTACAAAACATCAGAGCCTTTTTCCACGGCCATACAAAATTGGGATACAAATCAAGTATTTCAAGACTCATACAATAATATTCATACACTAACATATTTAACGGCGGTTGAATAACCTATGAAGCTTAAAAAGCTTTATAGCGCCCGATTTTAAATACGTAGTACGATGCGGTTTACATTAAAAGTGACCTGTCTATAGCACCCGTGGGGAAGAAGTTTTCCCACCCTCTACAATCACTCTAGAGGGGAGTGAGTGGAGAGGCGTCTCTGCGTGTTTGCCTTGCGTCGGAGTGCCACTGGCCGGAGTTGGTGAAGCTGTAAGCTAGCTTCGGCCCTTGGTTAGCTGGCGTGAGACGCACGAGTCTTGAAACTCTTGGGTCTTCGCTCTGTGTGTGCGCCATTGGGAGCGTCCTTGTCGTGCGCGCCATGAAAAACCAAGGGGTGCACACAGTAGTACCACCCCCCCGCCTTCACGAGGTTCCTCGCGTAAACCTCGTGCCTCAGAGGTCCTTGATTCGACGGCAGATTCAGGGAGTACTGGATAAGGGTACGAGGGCTAAAGGGGGGGAGTCCTATTGGAGCGTAGGACGGGTTTAACTAAGTCCGAACGAGAGGGCTCGGTCAGCAACCTTGCCAATGAACTCTCGGAGACGCCTGTGGGTGAATGGTCAACCCCATGGAGCCAGACCTTAATGGCGGGCGCGAGGGGCCTACCAAAGGCCGCTCGGTGCATGGAGAATGCATCATTCTTTTTGGCTGTGTGACTTGGTGGCAGCAAAGGTATTCGGTTTATGGGCCTTCTAGGCCTGGGGAACTATTGCTCCTAGAATGTCTATAGCACCCTCTATAGCATGGGTATGCTTTCGCATATGCCGGTTTATGAACCGAAAGGTCTGGGTGGCCACTGCTCCAAAGATGTCTATAGCACCCCCTCTCTATAGCACCCTATTTTGGTGAGTCCCAAGAGGGGGCGCTATAGACAGGTTTAACTGTATATATATGTCGAATCCTGTGGACTCACTGTAATATGCGGGACTTTTTGGTGATGGTTGATTGAGTGGTTTGATTGATTGATTGTTGTGGGCGCAGTCGTGTTTGCTGAGATAGTAAGGTATTCACACAGGGGAAAATAACGAGGACACAGGATTGGATTGAAATAGGCCAGCGATCAAGGGAGAAAGGGGTGACTATGGGGTTCTTGACTAAGGCTAGGCTGTCACATAGTGAACATTGGACTTATCTGCGTGATGAGGAAGATGGTGGCGAGGTCCTGGCTCTGACAGGTCCAGCTGTTAACTCGATACTGTCCAGGTCCCAACTTGTTGCGATGGTGCCGAGCTCCTAACTAACTAAACTGAGTCCGAGATTTAACATGTAAACTGTGAATTGTTCAATTGTAGAATTGGTAGTATGTATAGCCCACGTTCTCATTGGTCAATTATTCATAGAGAAGCTTGTAGACTGTTGATTTGTTACGGTGATAGATATGAAAAGTTTTGTCTTTCTCTCTGAAGCCTGGAACAATGAAGAATATAATAGACATATCAAAAAACTTGAATTTCATATCCGCATATAACTCACATTATAAACAATCCCATAAATCCTCGTATGTAACATCTTGATCGACTATGGATAAATAATTAAATTTGACCCATAGTTCTTTTTTTTTTTGTAACTGAGGATACAACGGGTGTAATGTTTTGATTTATAAATTATACCAACCACACAGTAGAAAAAGCGTTAATCCCGAAATTTAGAAAATTAATTTATATAAAATTATGTTATTAAAGAAAAAATATCACTTGGAACCAAGTTTTTATGTCGTTAAAACCAAGTTGCTGCTTATAACGAGGTTCTAATCTATATATAAATCTCACTTATTAATAAGATTTCTGTAAATATTTCTTATAATGTTCACATAGTGAAAAATTTCTTGAACGACCGCCTCAGAGAGGCCATCCTTGTTTATGGAGTCTTTTCATGGGGATTTATTTCTTCTGTAAAACAATTCATATATATACAGTAGAACCTCCCTGTAAAGGACACCTAATTTCAGAGCCAAAGTGTCCTTTAGGGAGAGGTGTTCTCTTACTGGAGAGTTGCTAAATAGTAAAAATGGTAATTTTACACATAAAAACTGTCCTTTGTAGAGAGGTGTCCTATAGCGAGAGTGTCCTTTCAAGGAGGTTCTACTGTATTATTAATAAATCTATATTTCTCTTAAATATTGTTTAAAATATAATTTGTTTTTGAAAATGTGTTTAGAGATTTTATCTATAATTATATCTTTTGATATATATATATATATATAGATGGAAAATTTGCCGGGAGGAAATTAATCCATAGAAGCAAAGGGCGCCTCTCCCGTCAAAATGAACGTCAAAAACTGACGCCATCTATACTGGCGTCAGTTTTTGACGTTCATTTTGAAGGGAGAGGCGCCCTTTGCTTCTATATATATATATATATTTAAAAAATATATAAATATACTTTTTTTTTTAATTCGTTGAGACAATTATCTAATTAAAAAGCCAGAGTATGATTAATTTGTATTTATAAAGAAAGGAAACAGAAAAGTATATATATGATAATATATATTTACACCTAGAGACAATCTTTATCAATTTTCAAACAAGACACGTTCACTTCTGCCAATAAATATTTCGTCATTTTTTCCTGGTATCATAACAAAAAATGGGCCATCAATCTTTGCTTCTTTTAGAAAAAAAAATTATTTACATATAAATATAATCAATTGTGTGTAAATAAAGTGTGAATAACACTAAAAACCTCTATAATATATATATATATATTCAATTCATTAAAAAAATGTCACGAGAAAAATATATAAGTTTCACAAATGTGATCACATGTTTACAGATGGCGCTAGTCATTGTATTCTAGGCCACTTAGGAAATATAGGTCAAGATTTAAGTAATTTATCGTTTGGTATTTATTAAAGATGTGGTAACACTGGAAATAAAAGTTTTTTAAAAAATCGTAAAAATAAATATAAATACTTAAATATATAACTAAATTATTGTATTCAAAACTCTTTCAATCATTTTATAAAATTTTTAAAGATAATTGTATATTCTAAAATAATCTGTAGAGGATAAAAATGGCCACAACGGTAAGTCAAAAAACAATATGATATCTTCATCGGGAGATACTATTATCATTTTGTATCAGACGATAAAAACGCCTGCTTACTCCTTTTACTTTGGAACAACCTTTCCTAAAATATCGATTTTGGTATTCAAGAAGGCGACAAAACGTGCCACTCCCTTCTTCCTAACATATTAGAGGCACCGCTGCAGGCAGTGTTTCGAGAAATAACAACACAAACAAAAAAAAGCTAGACCTAAAAAATCGCTACAACAAAAATTTATTCCAAGACCTGGTCCAAAGGCGCATGCGCGATGACGTCAATAGCCATGATGTAATGTGAATTCCCATTGGCTGACGATGAAATCATCTTTTAAAGCGGCGTTCCTATTGGCTGTTAATGACGTATTCGCCTAAAATACGGCGGCTCTTCTTTAAACCCTTGCAGTTAGTGGCGAAATCAGTCATTTGGAACCCGTGATTCGGCTTGTCAGGTAAGCTGCTCCGCTAGTCTTCTGCTATACCTTTTCCCCCTTTGATTCCCGCCTATTATAGAAAATATTGTCACTTTTTAAAAATATTATAAACATTTAAATACGATATTTATTTTAATATATTTATATATATATTTTTTACTTTTTGTTTTCTTTTACGGAGTAAGAAAAAAAAACAGACCTTTTCTAACGGACTTTAAAAACACAAAATATAATCAATTAAAAAGAAATGATAACAAGCGGTATTAAAATATATATGATATTTATATATATTTTTTACTTTTGTTTTATAATATATATATTTTTTAAATAGATAGCTAAACATGTATTTTTTAAAAGTACTCAGTCTGTGATTTGACACATATATTCCAAACGATCATTTTAACAAAAATAAAATAACAAAAAAACAAATTATTTATTTATTCCAATATTTTATTATATTTTTACCAACGTATTTGAACATATATAATTGCGGATTTTAAAGTAAAAATAAATAAAAATGGATATATTTAAAGTATATATATACCAAACGTAGAATAGACAAAATACGCCTTTCGCTAGTGTTCTGAGAAGACGAGACTTTTACATCTGGCAGACTTCCAAACAGCAAACAACCTGACTGGCAAAGCACATTTATCTTTTCCGGGAATATATATATATACACCATCTACATGGTGAGATCTACACTACATGGCTAGATATATCTGTGATCTTGTATATATGTATTTTTATCTACGTTGATTCTATCCAAAGTGCGCGCCCTCACATCTTTTGATATTAAAATTTTCAATTAATTATCAACAATTTTTCTACTCTGTTTAAATTTTTATTTAAATATAATTTATACACACACACACATCGTTTTTTCTTCTTCTATGAAATGAGAGTAAAACATTATTTTTCAGTGATTTTTTTTGTAAATAATGACAAAGTGTTTTTGAAACCTACATGTTTTTACTGCAAAATTATATTGAAAAATATAAATAAAAAAGCAGTGGATACACTTTCCTTAACTTCCCCACTCCCCTTTCTCATTATGCCACATAAAAAAAAAATGACAAGCCATTCTAAATTTTAAAAAAATCAATATTATTATAAATTTATATATAGTTTGAACTTATTTTTTAATAACAGAAAACGATATTAAAAATATACTTGTTATGAGGAATGACATTTAATGTATATCCTTTAATCCCACACTAATACTAACAAAATGTCAAATATTAATTTCTTATATTTGAAATATTATTATATTAAATATATAACATATATATATAATATTATGATTAAAACGTTATAAATCAATATGTTTTCACCCCTAATAAATATATTTAAAAGATTATATAGTATAAAGAAGTTATATAAACTAGAGAATATATATTGAATGCTTTATATTTAAAACATATATTGGAGAAAAGGATAAAGATTCCTGTATACCAGGAAATAGTTGACATCACCAAATAACTAAGTGGGTCAAAGTTGAAAAACACTTATACTGTGTTTAGAAATCTCAACTTGGATGTGCAATTACATTTAAATTATACATTTTGTAAAACGCTAACTATTTTGAATTTTTTTTGAAAATTAATTTCAAAATGTATAGATTAGTAGAAAAATAACTGCTTATCTCACCCACTCCCATTTTTTTAAGGACAAATGAATGCTAGGCTTTATATCTACGTCACATTAATTGGAACTGGCTGAAATAAAATTTTCCAGTAAATGGGACTGCAGAAAGTTCCAATTATTGTGGATTGACCAGTCTCCCAGAAGAGACCATCTGGCTCTACCCAGTTTCTCCTGAAACTGTCATGTCAGACAAACCCATGAGGAATCTTTCAGCCCAAACAGAATCACTAATAAGAAACCGCCTCCAGGAGACACCTGCTGGTCTATGGTCTTAGGCTATGGTCTCTCATGGATGACTGCTAACTGTAATATATATATAAATTTTTAAAAAATCAATAACTTTTACAAAAAAATAGATATAAATAAAAAAGAATATCTGATATGGTAGAGATAAAGTTCCAAATTTTTTTTGTTCTGTGTAGCCATGACGGCAGTACATCCCAACTACCAGCCTGCCTCTGGGTTCACCATCAAGTCCCAGAGCAAGACCAGAGATTCTTCTGGAATCTGCTACTACAAACAAGGTTAGCTTCGCCTATACACCCACCCTCCTCCACCACACCCCTCTCACTACAGAACCAACATATTGGGCATAATGCGGAAGCATAAAGAATTTGGAGCTTTATTTTAGAAAATAGGCTATAATATGTATATATGAAGCATATTATACATATATATATTGCAGGAGAATGGTATATATATATTCCGATAGATGGTGCTTTGCCATTGGTAATGTTCATTTGCATAATCAGGATATATGCAATATACAAATGTGAGAAACTGTGTTTCTAGTGTCTCTATATTCAAAAGGAATAAACACTAAATTGCATAGATTTGTTTTGTTGGTATATCAGAAATGTGCTCTGATATATAATAAGGTTGGCTCCAGGAGAAAAGGGGGTGGGGAGTTATACAAGCAGTTGTACAAACTCCGCAGTGTACTGACAGAGTGTATGTGTTGTTCCACAGGGGGATTTCCCCAACAGCAGCAGCAGCAAGCTCCACAAATCGTGCCATCCGACCTGCGCCCAGAATCCAACGGGCTAGAGGAGTTGGGGCACGATTACTTCAACACCTACCTGCATCTCAACGACGATGCTTTCTTTGATGAGTGTGGAACTGCTCCCCCTAAGATTGACTCCACCCTGCCAGACCTCGCAGAGTTCGGCCTCATCGAAAGCCCCATGTCTCAGGACAATGACCCCTTCCTACCCTCCTTTGCCTCGGCCATGTTGAATGCCAGCGGGGAGAATGAAGCCTACAGGGACCTCAGCTCTTACTTGCCATCCTTGGTAAGTTTACCTCCTTCTTGAACATCCTCTTTTAAACAAACCCCCCATGTTCTACAAGGCTATAATATCATGTGATGACCTAGAACATAGATCAATGTTAACCTACACTATCTGTAGCTACTAGTTCTTTGTGTAAGACAGGATTTACTGCAGAAGTCTCATCTGAATTAGGAATGCATCTAAAAGATGTTTTTGTATCCCCAAGGATATGATTTAATATTATTGCACCACGAAAGTTTATTTCTCTCTAGTTTGGAATGATTGGGAGACAGTAAGGTCAGGAAAAAAACACTTTAAAAATCCTTTTTCCCAAGGTTTTCTTTAATTTTTTTAAGAAGATAGATCAGAGGGTTCAAGTTTTTAAAGATTCATTTTTTTTTTCTCAAATGTGTATCTCCCCTGTATGTAATATTTTAAATTAAAAAACTTCCACTGAGATAAATATGCAAGATAAATCAAAATATTTTTTTTTTAAATAGATAATATAGCCAAATAAAAATTTTGACCATTTGATAATTCAAGGAAATATTGGCTCAATTCTTTATTAAAGACTGAAAATGTTTGGCTCCCTAATTTATAAATTGAGAATCACTGTTCAGTGTGAATAGCTTCACTAAGAATTCCATTGAAGTATCAGATATATATAAGCAGAGAATGGCCAAATACAATATTAGAGTGGTATTGGCCAAGCAGTATGCACCACACATTGCAGTAAGGGAAACAGTTGAAGAATACACAGATGTTACCTTGTAATTAATTGATTTAGTGTTTGACTAGAGTGTGGCAACTACATGGATGGTTTGTGGTGGCAGGCTTATCTCAACACCAGCACCTCCGCCACATCGGGGGCCACCACCACCACCAGCTATCACCACCACCACCAGCCCACACCCCCGCCCCCTGTGAGCATGACGCCCCCTCAGCCCACTGCCTCCACCTCCAGTTACTACACCTCCCCACCCCCCCTCATGTCCACCTCTACCTATCTGGGGGATGAGTCCCGGCCCTCTTCCTCCTCCCCATGTTCCTCCACAGGTGGCGTGGAGCGCTACTCCTCCATGCGGAAGAAGAACAACATGGCCTCCAGACGCTCCCGTCTCAGCAAGAAAGAAAAGGAAAGACAGATGGAAGACGTTGCCAGCCAACTCGAGTCTGAGAACACATCCCTTCGCCAGCATATCGCGCAGTTGGAAGCGGTCACGCAGAGGCTGCGATGCAGATTGCTCACCACAGTCCGCAAAAACTGAAGAAGACTGTATTATCATAGTATTTATGTACACAGCAGCGGGGGAAGGCTGGCACTTCCCCTGTCCTTGTCATTCAACTCCCCTGGTGGGCTGTACATACCTCATCTGTGGTGATGACAACTGTTCTTTTTAATAGATTGACTTTTGTAACTCTCTAGACACTCTTCTATTATATACAACTTCCTAATACACTTCAATGATCAAAAATAAATCTATTTGACCAACATACTAAATAGAAAATCAACAATTTAACATTAAGGTAATACCATTTATTAACTAGAGATGAATATTACACTAATATTAAAGTGCAGATATTCTATTTAGCATCTTGTGTCAAATTATTACTTTTACAAAAATTATAAAATATTCTTTTATCCTCATCCTTCTTTCTTTTCAATGGCCTATTTATTTCACAACACACATTAAAAAAAATTTATTGAAAAACATTTTTTTTTTTTTTTGAAATCACCAAGAGATGAGAAAATTTTATTTATTTTTTTAAAAATAAAGAATGGAGTTTGTGAGAGAAAAATGTTATATATTTTAAAGGTATTGTTACAATTTTATTCAATATATTCTATGAAATGTGTTTAGAGAAAGAACATAATGCTCGCAGTATTCAGAGAAACTGCCATAATTTTTGTAAAAGCATTTCTCTCCTATATCCCTCCTCAACGAAAATATCTTTTATAAAGCAAAACTCTCCGGGTGCTGAAAAAAAAATATTTTTTAACGATTTGAAAAAGTGTTGTGCTAAGTTCTATTGTCATTTTTTTTTTTTACCTGTACTATTTATTACCATGATTATAATGAAAGCAAACTTCCTCCTCCAATCTTGTATGTATATATTGTTTAATCTTCTCTCATTGTTTTGATTTTTTATTAATATTCATATTTTATTTATTGAGAAATTAAAAAAGATGATATTTTTTTGAATATGAGTTTTTTGTTTAATTCTATATACAGTACACATATGAGGGTAAGATCAAAAGTACTAAAACTGACAATGAAAGACCGATTTTCAGTTTTTAAAAAACATTTTATTTTCTACATAATCTACTTCAACACACTTGGCCCAATATTTCTCCAATATCAGTATTCCTTCCTGGAAATGAGAATCTGGAAGGCTGTAAAAATATTCATCTACAGCCCTCTCAACTTCTTCATTGGACCTGAAGTGCTTTTCAGAAACAAATTTCTTCAGGTGTGGGAAGAGATGGAAGTCTGAGGGGGCCAAATCAGGAGAATAGGGGGGAATGCCGAGCAAATTGTACCTTAAATCCCGCAGTTTTCATATTGCCTGTCAACAGGTGTGTTGTCCCGGTGAAAGATGAATTTTCTTCATGACATCCATCTGGTCAAGAAGGTTAGAGTAATATTCACCTGTAAGTTTTCAAGGCAATGAATCAACAGGATCCCTCTGTCATCCCAAAACACACTGGCCATGACCTTTCCGGCAGATGTGATCAACTTCACTTTCTTTGGCGCTGAACCACCGGCTTTTACCCACTGGTTTGACTGCTCTTTGGTTTCTGGCATGTAGTGATGGATCCATTCATGGTGACAAATCTCAGCATAAAATTGGTCAGATCCCTCTTGAGAATCGGTCTAAACATTTCTGCAAGTGTTATTTGCACATTTGCTTCTGATCCACATTCAGCAAATGTAGCACCCACCTTGCGCAGAACTTTCGCATCCCTAATTTTTTGTGCAAGATGTTCCACACGCTTTCTTCCGATATTTCCACAGCCTCAGCTATCTCATACATCGTTACTCGCCTATCATCCAACACCATATTGTGTACCTTTTAAATAGTTTCCGGCGTGGTTGCAGTTTTTAGCTGTTCTTCACATGTGTCATCTTCGAGCGACGTGCAGCCATGTTTAAATTCAGCCGCCCACATTTTAACTGTTGAAATTGAAGGAGCAGAGTTCCCATAAACTTTTGTCAACTTTGAATGAATCTCTTTAAGGGTTAATCCATCCAAAATGAAAAATTGAATAACTTCACGACATTAAAGTTTATCTATTTTACCCAAACACACACAAGACGTGTACTGCATAGAATCATTTACACATACTACTTAAGCAAACAAGTTGAAACTTGTCCTCTGAACTAATGACATGCATACGCAGAGAGGAGAGAACATCTTTCACCAATTGGAATGCCATCTCTGGGTCAGGCCGAAAACTTTTCACCTTACCCTCATAAGGCATTAGCAAGCCTTCTACAGTTGAGTCCCTATAAAACAGCCTCTTTTATAATGACAAACCTTCGTTATATCATCATAATGCTAAAGTTTTATAGTTCCAATTGTTTTAACCATAGTCATAGCTATTGTTATAAAATCTTGGCCCCAGGTGATGATGTTATAGAGCGACTATATATACAAGAAATTAAACCTACAAGCACAAGGTAATAAGACCAAATCCAAATAAATAAATAGTGTGTGACGTTTCGGTAACAGTGTTGTTACCATCATCAGAATAAGTACTGAATGAAAAAAAATATCGCAGCATGTTCTTAAATAGTTAGTACTGTTATCAAGTGTTGATAACAGTACTATTTAAGAACATGCTGCGATATTTTTTCTTATTTAGTTTTTTGTCTGATGATGGTAACAATGCTGTTACTGAAATGTCATACACTATTATTTCATTTGGATTTGGGCTTATTACCTTGTAGAGTCAATTTATAATCCAAATCTTTACTATTGTCAAGAAATGAAGCAATTTAGAATCATTTTTTTTCATTTCAAATAGAATTCTTCTTAACCAACAATTCCTTTCAAGTGCCAGATATATAAGTAGAATAGTCCAATACACCATCATATGTATGCATTAACTAGCCGAATGACCCGGGCAACGCCCGGGGTTTACCCGATTAAATGCTTTTATTCAAATACTATTTGTTACAATTATAAATTGGCGCCGTGGATGTCATTCTTGTAAAATATATAAATAAGTTTTAAAAATTGTAAAAAAAAAAAAAAAAAAAATGCATCGGCCGGGAATCGAACCCGGGGCGCCCGCGTGGCAGGCGAGCATTCTACCACTGAACCAAAAGCAAACGGTGAAAGAATTAAGAATGCATGATGCTGATAACTGTATATATTAATATAGCAGAATGGTAGATTAAACTGGTGAAACCGCTGGGAGGGTTTACCACTGATGAGTCAGGTCCACCCAATTGCAGTAAGAAGCATTTTATTTGAAAAGAAAAAAAATGTTCTAGAGAGAGAGAGAGTTTCTATTTTCTCTTTTCCTCAAATCCCTTAAGAACCCTTTCAGAGAGGTTTAACTGTGGTTAGAAACATGTTCTTTCATCAAGTAATGTTGGAATTACTGTTCCGATATTTTTACTTCATGCTGAGGATTATTTATATTATCTTTTTGCCCTCCCATGCTTACCCCTCTGTACCTGGCCTCTGGTGCAGTGGACATTGTTGGGAGGTACAGTAAATTGGGAGGTACACGATCGTATCAAGTCTTGTTCTAGTAGACTTGATGCTGTAACCAGGATGGACACTCTCCCTTTAAAAATCCTGAGTTCAACTGACCTGATTGATGGTCCTCAACAAGGGTCCCACTCCAGGAATACGGAGGAGCTGTGTCCGTACTCATGTTAGAGTGCAGCAAAGGCTTCCATGTTAGGAAAAGCCTCAAACTACAGGCAAAGTCAGACTTTCACCAAAGTGTGCCTGGATCATGGTGCCATGATCAACGAAAGCTGCACCCCTATACCCCATTCCATGAGATCATGAACTCATGGGATTCGTGTAATCTTTACACAAGGGGATAAGAAACAATATATTATCTTTTTTTATTATTATCCCTAGTGTGATACATAGGCCTTGATAATCATGTTGGTAACTAAATATACTATAAATATTCATACATATGGAAAGCAGTTTGACTTTTGCACTTAGTGTGTCAGAGCCCTGTTTGGTTACTTGCAAGAATCGGGGGCCATTGTAGAGCAATTTTTGTTTATTTGAAAAAGGAAAAAGGGTTTATTTGGGGTCATGGCTTTGCAAATTTGTACCACTTGCCCACCAACCTCCAAATAAATATTATATATGTTATATAAATATATTATTTTATTTTAAATTATAATTTCATAGATACAAATATTTTGTTAAATCGACCGCCAGAGGTGATGCTTTGCATATAAAAACTCGTTGTTTTATCCCGATGGTCGGCTCAAAACCTTTGTACATTATGTAAATAAGCTTTCATTTTTTTATTCTTACGCCTTAAGCCAGGCAGTACTTTAATCAAATTATGTTCTTATATATTACTTTAGCTCAATTAAAACCATCTCTGATCAAAACCATTTTTATTATTTTACTTTCAAGATTTTAGCCACGACTGCATCACCAATACCATATAGTACTAAAAAGAACCAGCAAATAACTCCATAGCTTAATCCTCAAGATAACCAAAATCAAGATAATCTCAACAATTCCAAATTCTCAAGCAGAAAATCTCTTTTCTTTCTTTATATAAAATATATACAGTAGAACCTCCCTGTAAAGGACAACACCTAATTGCAGAGCCAAAGTGTCATTTAGGGAGAGATGTCCTCTTACTGGAGAATTGCTAAATTGTAAAAATGGTAATTTTGGAAATGAAAACTGTCCTTTGTAGAGAGGTGTTCTCTAGCGCGAGTGTCCTCTCATGGAGGTTCTAGTGTATACCAGAAAGCTAGACAGTCAAACCTTATTATAACCACTTCACTTGGGACTTTAGAATTTTATAACCAAATTGCTCCTAAAGTAACAAGACCAATAAATGATGTGTGACACTTCGGTATTAATCAATAAACCAAATTTTACTTTATCAACCAAATTTCTTTTTTTTTTTGCTTATCCCTAGTACACGTGGTACAGGCCATGATAATCATGGTGGGTAGTTAGCGACTGCTTTTTACTGTAAGCGCACCACATGTCTACACATGTGAAAAGCAGTTCGACTTTGCACTTACAAATGTGCCAGAGCCCTGTTTGGTTACTTGCACTCGCTGGTGGGGTTGGACTTTTGCAAGAATCGGAGGGCCATTGGAGCTTTTTTTTTTTTTTAAACAGAAAAAAGTGTCCAATGCGGGGATCGAACCCGGGTCGTAGTGGTTGTAAACCAAACGGTTTAACCAGCCTTCCACATACCCCACACCAAATTTCTATTGTTATAAAGGAGGCTGCTAAGACAAGGTTTCATTAATGAGATTGCAATAAAAATGAAAAGAAACTCATCTCTATAAATCTCTTGCCTTAATTAATTTCATACACAGGAGATTCACATTAAACATTGATCACAAAATTTGAAAGGTAAAATAGAAATAGTCCATTCCCAACAACATTTTTAAGGAACGCCAGCAGCCCACAATACACCAGTGAAATGGCTTTGCCCAATTATTGTTCATGCCTAATTTTTGTGTAGAAATCAGAAATTTTATAAACTTGCAATATGTTGGTAGGATTGAATTAGTCTATTAAATACCAGACTTCTTCGTGGGGCCAGTAAGTATATTAAAATTTGATAATGATAAAGCACAATTTGGATTATAGATATATGAAAATAAGACCTAATTCAAATAAATTAAGTGTGTGACATTTCCATTACAATGTTGTTACCGAAACATCACACACTATTAATTTATTTGGATTAGGTCTTATTTTCTTGTAGCTAAAATTTGATAAGAAATATAGAAAATGAAGACCATTCTCTATATATATCTTGTGTCCGGCCAGTTCTGTCATCTCTCAGAACTCTGGCTATTTTGTCAAATAACAATGTCATCAGGTTTGAGCAAGTATACCAACATTTCAGATTCATGATTAGGTACAATTTGGATTATAGATTTACAAAAAAAAAAAAAACATAAGGTACTTAATCTAATTACTCCAACGGGGCTCTGGCACATTTGTAAGTGCAAAGTCGAACTGATTTTCACATGAGTAGACATGTGGTGCACTTACAGTAAAAGCAGTCGCCTACTTTTACCCACCATGATTATCATGGCCTGTACCACGTGTACTAGGGATAAGCAAATTTAGATGTGGTCTTGTTACCTTAAGAAACCCAATGCCTGCAGGAATGGAAATCTGATGCTGCACATGACTGGTACAGAGCAGGAGGGACAAAGAGAACAACAGTCTTTGATTTCCAGACTTAAGTCTGGTCATCTACGGACAATGACTTTCCAGAATGGTTGCAAGGTTTTCCTACTATGTACTAAGTGCAATTCTCAGCCTGCAACCCCAAGACATATTATTGACTCATCCATTGATGAGCTCTACTCTTCCCCGGCAGACACCATCAAAAATCTCAAGCTTTACAAGCTTGATACCTTAGTGTGATTGAGTGGAGATAAGAAAGAAGAAGAGAAAAAGGTTGTATAGATGTAAACAGAGTATATCATCATTTGTGCTTACATTTAGAACCTTAGCCTTTTTCTTGCTCTAATTAGAATATGTGACAACCTATCTGCACACAAAACCTGTGAGGATGATGGTACACATATCATAAAACTCACAGGTTCATGATAATCATGTTCAGGGGAAAAATATAGTCATATTAACCAATAATTTATTTAACTCCCAAAACAAGGTAATAAGACCAAATCCCAAATAAATAAATAGTATGACGTTTCAGTAACAGTGTTGTTACCATCTTCAGACAAAAGTGCCTTATCATTAACTCCCAACGTTTCAGTGACCTACTGTTACTCTCCTGAGGAGACTGATAGCAAGTTTGGAGTTAAATAAATCATTGTGTGTGGTTGATGTAGCTTCTGAATCAACTTCTAACCAACAAATGATCTTCGCATAATCTTGTTATTGTTGTTGTTGTTGTCGTGTCCAATGAAGAACCTCAGATGTCTCCATGCATCTCCATCACAGCAGCAGCAATATCCACTATCTTGGGTGTGTAAAGCTGCTGCTCTGGGTCTAAGTCAATTTTCTGCAAGGCTGCGGCCATTGCTTGGCATGAGAATATATGAGTAGGTGTTAGTTCCACACCAGGACAGTTGTTGCATGCTTTATAAGTTCTTGAATCATGTTATTGCTTATAGTGTTAGCATGCATTCAATGATAATCTATATTAAATGATTCTAAAATACAAAGAGAATTATTCAAATCAAGGGGTTGCCTTCCACAATGGCCGCAGACATTTTCATCGGAGATCATTGCCCTTCATATCTACACCTATTTGTAACTGGCGGATTTATGTAGGATTCAGGGGTGGCCATTAATGATTAAAGGCCATTAAAGACTGCTCAATGTGGATTTCAACCTATCAATGTTGCTGGAGATGACTATAGCCTCAAGCCCCACACCAATGCCAGACTTCAACTCTAACATCGGCAAACAGGACAATCATTCACAATTTAAAGAAGGTGTCAGTGGTATGAATGATATAAACCATCGCTCTTTTCCACAGCCACAACCTGGGGATCAAATCCTGCATTGAACACTTTTTTGTAATTGAAAAAAAAAAAAAAAATGCTCTAATGGCCCCCAATTCTTACAAAAATCTAACTCCATCAGTAAGTACAAGTAACCAAACAGAGCTTTGGCACACTTGTAAGTGAAAAATTCAAACTGTTTCCACATATGTAGACATGTGGTACACTTACAGTAAAAGCAGTCGTCAACTTCTACCCACTATGATTATTATGACTTGTATTACATGCACTAGGGATAATAATTTTTAAAGAAAACAATTAGATAACAACATGGCTAATTCTCCAATTACTATGTTCAGAATGATATTCTGGAGAAATATTATCTTTTTTTTACTAAACCCTATATATGTGTACACAAGGTAATAAGACCAAATCCAAATAAATTAATAGTGTGTGCCATTTCGGTAACAACGTTGTTACCGAAACATCACACACTATTTATTTATTTGAATTTGGTCTTATTACCTTGTGTTTATAATCTATAATCCAAATTGTTCTTTATCATTCCAATATATGAGATCAGCATTATGAATTTGTAACATTTGAAAATAAGGCTAACAACGTAAAACTCTCGAAAAACTCTTGAGAAAAATATCTCAACAAAGCAAAAAATGCTATGAATTTATAATGTTTCTTCAAACAGCAGATAAATTTTGCTACCACCTACATTACTCTTTTGTGTACTATTGTAAAACTTTAAATACAGTAGATTGATAAGGCACAATTTGGATTATAGATTATAAACACAAGGTAATAAGACCAAATTTGGATTTGGTCTTATTACTTTGTGTTTAAATACAGTAGAACCTCAATGAGAGGACACTCATGATAGAGAACACTTCTCTACAAAGAACAGTTTTCATTTGTAAAATTATCATTTTTACTATTTAGCAACTTTCTGGTAAAGAAGACACCTCTCCTTAATGGACACTTTGGCTCTGCAATTAGGTGTCCTTTACAGGGAGGTTCTACTATATACTGGTGCAAAAAATATGACAAATACAATGATAAGTTATTTCATATAGAGTTAGCCCAAATACGTATGGTTCCAGGCCATGATAATCATAAGGAGTAAGAGACTGCATTTTCTTTTACTATAAAAGGGCACCACATGTCTAAACATATAGAAAACATATGATGAAACTTGCTAATGTTGGGTAATGAAGCAAAAAAAGTTTAGATATAGAAAGATGAAACCTGCTAGGTTTTAGCATAATTAAAAGATAGGAAAAAAAAAACATGAAAATTTGAAAAAAAAAAAATTGGGGCTGGAGAAATAGGGAAATTACCTAAAAGATGATTGATACCTGATTTAATCATTCAAATTAACATATCATTAACACATGGTCCATAACATTTACCCAATAAAAAGCTGACAGCTCCATTAATACATTGATAATAATAGTTTATTGCAGAATTACTTGGTTATTATTGTTTCTTATCTTCTTGTGCAAAGTTTACACAAATTCCACGAGTCCATGCTCCACGAGCTGTTTGAAGTGGCCTCTCCCAAAGATCCTGTTTAAAGCATCTAATGCAAGTCAAAATAAATTACTAGGTACAATTGGATATGAAAATTCGAAACAATTTTAGAGGTGTAAGATTCTTTTTGAAATCAAACAATTTCTACTGCACTTACTGCAATGGAAAAATTAATGGAAGGGCCTGGGTTATCAGTGGTGAACCCTCCCAGTGGTAAGGGCAGTAGAAATTGTTTAATTTCAAAAAGAATCTTATGCGTTTGAAATTGTTTTGAATTTTCATAACAGATGGCGCGCTAGTGCATCATAATACAATTGGATATAACAACAATATATCAAGATTTAGGGGGTCAGTGGAAGGAGAGTCTAAACCGTTGGTTTTCGACCGTTACAACCCGGTTTCGATTCCTGCATTGGGCACTTTTTTCTAGGGGGTCGGTGGAAGGCTGGTTAAACCGTTTGGTTTTCGACCACTATGACCCGGGTTCGATTGGATACTTTTTTTCTGTTTAAAAAAATGCTCCAATGGCCCCCGATTCTTGTAAAAGTCCAACCCTACCAGCGAGTGCAAGCAACCAAATGGGGCTCTGGCATATTTGTAAGTGCAAAGTCAAACTGCTTTTCAGATGTGTAGACATGTGGTGCACTTACATTAAAGCAGTCGCCTACTTCTACCCACCATGATTATCATGGCCTGTACATGTGTACTAGGGATAAGTAAAAAAAAAAAACAACTAGATTTTAGGTTTTTATAACTACGTGGTTATAATAACAGCAATTAGGACTTAGAATTCGGGACCTTAGAATTATGATGTTATAATCATGTTACTGATATTTGAATTAAAACATAAGAAAACATGAATAAATAATTTATTCCTTTGGATGTGTGGTCTTGTTACCTTCTAACCAGGTTGATGCTATAAAAAGAAGCTGTTATAAACAAAGTTCAACTGTAAAATAGGATACGGTACAAGTTGGATATTATAAATTAGAAACATAAGGTACAACGGGGTGGAGAAGTCCAACACACCAGTCCCCCTGGACCCTTGGAATATTCAACCAAATTCTGGTTCGTTTCCAAGGTGACTAACGTGGCAACGGCACCCATTTTCCAATGAAGTAATATAGTGGACATTGTTGCTGCTGTGATAGAGATGCATGGGGACATCTGAGACTCTTCATTGGACACGACAACAACAACATAAGGTACAACAAGACTACATGGCAAATTTATAAATTGTGCCAGACAATTTGGCGACAGCATTGTGTTACCTTCTTCAAACACAAAAGTACTGAATCTCAATCAAGTAATTAATCCCAATCATCCAGTACTTTTGTCTGAAGATGGTAACAAGGCTGCTACCAAAATGTCACACACAATTTATTTATTTGGTCTTGTTACCTTATTATGTTTATAATAGGAAATACTGTAAGGAGATGAAAGAGGATTTGCTAATCTATTCATCCTCTAGACCTGGGGTCGGCAAAACTGCGGCTCGTGAGCCACATGTGGCTCTTTGGTTGTGACATTGCAGCTCTTTATATAGTTCCATGCATTAAAAAACGAAAGAAAAAATAAAAGATAAAAAGATCAGGTGTTGAAATCAATATTAAAAATGGCATATCCTGACCAGGAGCACATGTGCTTTACAGAAGGCAGAGCGCCATCTGGTGGAACAGAAATCAATTAAACATTGATTTAGCCTGTTCCCTGATATTTGGCCAACCCAATTTCTTGATAAATCAAGAAAAGCCATCCAAGAACGCGTTTCGCGCTTTTGGCGCTCGTCAGCGTGGAGTAGGCTGAATCACTGCGACCAAGCTGTGGCCAAATATCAGGGAACAGGCTAAATCAATGTTTAGTTGATTTCTGTTCCACCAGATGGCGCTCTGCCTTCTGTAAAGCACATGTGCTCCTGGTCAGGATATGCCATTTTTAATATAGTTCCATGCGTAAATATTATTTATGAGAGTATTATTTATTGTTGGCAGGAAAAAAAATGTTGTGACTCTTTAAAAACTTTGAAATTTTGTAAATTGTAATTTTTGACTCTTCCGACTCAAAAGTTTGCCGACCCCTACTCTAGGGGATTGGTGAAGAAAAAAAAGTGGCATAAACAGTTTATTTTCAACAGCCGAATCCTGAATTGAGCATGATGAGATACAATTTGGATTATAGATTAGAAACACAAGATAATAAGAGCTGATCTAAATTAATGAATAGTTTGTGACTTTCCAGTAACAGCGTTGTTACCATCATCAGAGAAAAGTACTGAATATACTTGTGTTCCTGAAATAGGCACTTTTTTCTTATGAAGAAAAATTGCTTCAATGGCCCTTAGTTCTTGCAGAAGTCCAACCCTACCAGTGAGTGCAAGTAACCATACATAGCTCTGATACACTTGTAAGTACAAAAGCCAAACTGCTTTCCACATGTGTAGACATGTGGTGCACTTACAGTAAAAGCAGGAGCTAACTACCCATCATGATTATCATGGTGTGTATCACATTTACTTGGGATTTGTACTATCACTGTTTAAAATAGCTTTATTCTCAGGATTTAAAAGTCACCACTCCACCTTTGCCGGTCCCAAGCCTGGAGGGGGAGCAGTAACAAGCTCACTAAAAAACCTGGGTTCAGCTGGCCCGGCTGATAGTCCCCTGTAAGGGCTCCTAATCTAGGGATACAGGATATGCAGCGTTTGTACTCCATGTTAGGAGCGGCTGTACATGGCATCTGTTCCTCATATCAGAGGTGGCCATTTCTTTTGGAGCTTAATCGGCCTGCCACTGAGTAGTGCTCCCAGTCTTAATGACAAAGGCAGACGCATTTTACTTCACCAAATCATGATGGTTGTCAAACACCATCAAAAGTCTCAAGCTTTACAAGCTTGATACCCTAATATGATTGAGTAGAGATAAGAAAGAAGAAGAAGAGATAATTTCATCATAATTTTATGAAGATAAATCCACAGAATTGATGGCACATTCCATGATAGCTAACTCCTATATAGAAGATGACTCTAATAATGACCAAAATTTCAAACATGCTAAACATAGGGTATGGGGTAAGTTTTGCTATACATATAAAATGTCATAGGGCCTTAAAGTCTAATTATCAACAACATTTTGAAGACTGCTAGTGCTATTTCTCATCTGACATAATCCCTCAGTATTAAATGTTAAACCAGCCACAACACACGAGGCAACAGAGATTTCACTCCCAGGATTTAAAAGTCACCAATGGAAGTGGACCTCTATCAAATCCATGTAAGAAAGAATTAATACAGTGTGAAATGTTCTGCAGCCATTAGGATGCTCAGTCAAATGGACTACAGGGAAAACCAATCCAAGCATCATAGGTGAGCTAAAAATGCAGAAAAGAACCGATACAAAAGATTAAAACTCAGAGAGATACAATGGTCCTATCATCAGAAGAGAATAGAATGTCTGGAGAAAACCAAGGTATTGATAGAAGAGAGAAAGCTCTAAAGAAGAAGGACTGATCCAATTATACCAATCACAGGACTGGAAATACAGTAGAACCTCACTGTAAAGGACACCCAGTTTCAGAGCCAAAGTGTCCTTTAGTGAGAGGTGTCCATTAGTGAGGTCGCCAACTTAAAATACAATGGTAGAACTAACACAAGGTAATAAGAGACCAAATCTAAATAAATAAATAGTGTGTGACATTTCGGTAACAACGCTATTACCAAAACGTCATACACTATTTATTTGGTGGTCTTATTACCTTGTGTATAATTTATAATACATATAGTGATTTTTTCATGGTAGAAAACTCTAGAAATAACTAATAACAATTAGAATTTATTACACATTAATAACTAATACTACATTTATGTTAAAATAAGGGGGAGGAAAGATGTCAGTCGGACCAACCACATACACACAGTTATAAAAGGGTAAAAAGAATGAAGAAGCAACACGGGAGAATAAGGGGTTCTTTGATATATTATTGCCATCATTCTGGGGGAGAGGGGGTGACTAGATAAGGGGGGGAGGTGTCTCCAGATGAGTCATCGGAGCTTACTTGACCTTGGGATGATTGGTAGTGGGGGGGATGGCGGTGAATTGACTAGCTTCCACTTCTAACTATTGACGATGAATTTGACAAAATCTGAAACATCACCCTTCATTGTTAATCCAGGTACCTTTTTATGTAGATAACAACCAATTATATATGTTAAGGCACAGTAATAGCACCCGATTCTTGTAAAAGTCCAACCCCCACCAGAGAGTGCAAGTAACCAAACGGGGCTCTGGTAGATTTATTTGTATAAAATAAAAGGATTTAAAAGCGCGAATGTTTCTTTTATACATAAAACGAACTTCTACAGTCCTTACTGCGATGAAAAAATATATTGGGAGGGCTTGGCTCATCAGTGGTGAACCCTCACAGCGGTTTCGCCAATTTAATCCACCAGACCTTTTGCTGAAGAGCATTGCTCGAAGCAAATATTTGAATGTAATTCTACTGTCTTATAAGCTTATGTCCATAGTTTACTTGAAAACCATTTCTAAGATTCCATCCTTCAATGTAGCATATAAAAGCAGAATGATCCAATACAGTATTAGAGCTCTGAGAAGCAGTCTGGTGGATTAAATTGGCGAAACCGCTGGGAGGGTTCACCACTGATGAGCCAAGCCCTCCCAATATATTTTTCATCGCAGTAAGGACAGTAGAAGTTCGTTTTATGTATAAATGAAACATTCGCGCTTTTAAATCCTTTTATTTTATATGTATAGATGGCGCGTTATTGCTTTGTGTAGATTTATTTGTATGTGCAAAGTCGAACTGCTTTTCACATGTGTAGACATGTGTTGCACTTACAGTAAAAGCAGTTGCCTTCTACTACCCACTATGATTACCATGGCCTGTACCACGTGTACTAGGAATAAGCAAAAAAAAAAAAACAGTTTGGATTATAGATTAGAAATACGAGTAAATACGGCTAAAACTAAATAAATAAATAGTGTGTGACATTTCGGTAACAGCCTTGTTACCATCATCAAACAAAATTACTAAAATAAAGTACTGAATTAGTACTTTTGTACTTTAGTACAACGCTGTTACCAAAACGTCACACGCTATTTATTTATTTGGATTTGGTCTTATTACCTTGTGAATCAAATATACATATTTTAAAAATAAAAAGGACATATCCTGATCGTTCACATGAGCATTTTTGATGACAGAGCGCCACTAGTGGAACAAAATAAAATGTTTATTTAGGTTTGTTCCATAACGCTTGGCCAACCCATTTTCTTGATAAATCAAGAAAAGCCAAACATGTATGCATTTTGGGCTATTGGCCCTTGTCACCGTGGTGTAGACTACATATTTGACCAAAAAAGCTGGTCCTTGAGGCTTCCTGAGAAATCAAGAAATGGGTATTTAAGGGCAAATTTGCACAATTAGGTTAAACATGTTAAAACTAAGAAAAAAATATTTAAAAAAGGCCAAGTGTTGGTTTTTTTTTTCTCTTGTTTTTCAGAAGAACCCCTCCTAAAGTGGTCACTCTTTCTAGAGGACACCTCTCTACAAAGGACAGTTTTCATCGCCAAAATCATCATTTCTAATAATTAGCAGCGCTCCGGTATGAGAACACTTTCTTCCTAAAAGACACTTTGGCTTGACAACTAGTTGTCCTTTACAGAAATGTTGTTCTACTGTATCTATAAACAAGGGTTGGCCTTACACCCCATTCCATGAGATCATGAACTCATGAAATTTGTATAATCTTTACATAAGGAGACAAGAAACAACAACAGGGTTGGCCCATGAACATCTGGATCGAAATACACATATATATGACACTTGAAGCTACGCCGCATGAGTTTCTTTTTAACGAAAAATCAAAATTTTTTATTTCAAGGTGAAATATCGGCTACTAGTGGTCATGGCATCTGCCCGGTAAGCGGAACATTGTGGGTTCGATTCCCATCCCTGGACACTTTTATTTTTCTGTTCGTCATTACACTTCATAATTCATCCTTTCATACCTCATCCAAAAAGGTTAGAAATAGTCGATATTTCACCTTGAAATAAAAAAAATTGATTTTTTGTTAAAAAGAAACTCATGCGGTGTAGCTTCAAGTGTCGTTTTACAATCACAGGCCGCAGTGTGTTATACACATATATATAATATATTTTATTTTTAATTCTTAAAAATCTATATACATTTTTTTTGCACCAACCTGCTAATGCCTTTTTATTTTATAAAGTTATTTTTGGTCTTCCAAAAACCTACAAAGACTTTATTCACTTCATTACCATCTTGAACTTTCTTAAATATTTTTAAACATACGAATAATAAAAGAAAAATCTGGAGAGGGAGGAGTTTGATGATTTTAAACCTGCACTTATCGATTGAAGTGGTCAATGGGTCAAAATGGACGATGCATGAACGAGTGAATTGACGTGAGGGTAATACAAAAGCAGCATTCACCTTACATCATGAAATATTGCTTTTTAAAATGTACACTTAAGGTATACCTATTCTTCTTGTAAATATAATTGCTCTGAGTTTGGTCAAAATATAATTTTAGAGTATCAAATATTTAATAGCCAGATATTTATAGGGGACAAACCTTGTAGGTTGTATATCAAGAATCAATGTGTACATTTATTAAATTTCAAAAAGCAGTAAATAAAAATGACATAGATGAAAATTTTGCCGGGAGGATATTGATCTAAAGAGACAAAGGTCGCCTCTCCCGTCAAAATATACATCAAAACCAGATGCCATCTATTTTTGACGGCTATTTTGACGGGAGAGACGACCTTTGTCTCTTTAGATCAATATCCTCCCGGCAAAATTTCCATCTATATTTTAGCCATAGATTTGGCCCAGCCACTTTGCCAGCTAAAGACCTCTTTGGCGGATTGTCAAGATTCCATTAGATCCCTTGTGGATCTCATGGAATAAAGTCCACCCTAGGCTGAGGAGGGCCATTAGCCCGAAACCATGGTCTC
>CP092882.1:25216888-25345280 GCA_030710605.1 Cordylochernes scorpioides
ACTATGAATGCCGGCCAGGCAGCCTCTATCTTTACTATTCTCTATGTCAGGTTTTTTTTTTCTATAACTGGGACTTTTCCTACACCATGCAGGTCCTTGTTCTTGTCTTCTGCATGTGTCCTTCACTACATATTCACCTCGACTTGTACATATACCAATATTTGACATCAATCTCAAAAATGGTTGTAGAAATAGTAAAGACTGATAACATTGGAAAGGTTAGGTGAAATTGTTTATATTGGTGCACACCTCATATTTACATATGAGAAAAAAAGGTATTAAAAAAAAAGAAAAATCAGGCAATAAAATGATGAGAAAGGTTTGCCCTGATGCCTTAAATGAGCATTACTGATGGTAAAGTATTATCAATGACTTAAACATTTGATTGATTTATCAAGAAAAGCCACCAATTATTGGCCACCTAGATAGGGTGCTGATGTATGTACAGCCTGCAGCACCAGAAACCCGGTTGGATTCTGAGATGATGAACAAATCAATTGGAATAGAGATAATATGGGGTACAATTTGTATATAAATCAGATTTACAATTATAGATAAACAAAGGACTGGTGGATTCCACTTAAGCACACTGCCGCTCCAGAATACATTTTGGCTTGCATTAAATGCACTAAACAGGACCTTTGGGAGAGGCCGCTGCTTATCATAAAACAGCTCGAGGAGCATGAACTCATGGAATTCATGTAATCTTTATACAAGGGGATAAGAAACAAAAACAACAACAACAAATTATAGATTAGAAACAGGAGGTAACAAGACCACATTCAAATTAATAAATCATGTGGAACATTTCAATAACAGCAATTTTACCAAGGTATCACACATAATTTATTAAACTAAGTGCCCCACATGTCTACACATGTGAAAAGCAGTTCGTCTTTTGCACTTACAAGGGTTTCAGCACCTCGTTTGGTTACTTTCACTCACTGATTAGAGCTGATTGCTCCATTGGAGCAATTTTTTAATTAGAAAAAAAGTATCTAATGACATATTTAATCTCAGCTCGTAAGGGTTAAAACCCAATGGTTTAGACCACCGACCCCCTATTTATTCATTTGTATGCAGTCTTGTTATCTCTTTGGGATAGAGATTAAAAATCACAAGGTAACAAGACTACACAAATCCAAAAAAGTAATTTGTGAGAAAATTGTTCTTGAAAGTTGCATATAAATTATTTATTGAGAATGAAAGTAGAATATAAACAATAAACCTTCCAACAAATACTATATAATCACTTTTGATTGTGTTGTGACAACCATCATGACTGGGTGAAGTAGAATGCCTTTGTCATTAAGACTGGGAGCACTACTCAATAGCAGGCTGATTTAGCTCCAATATGAAATGACCCGCCTCTGACATGAGGAACAGACACCATATGCAGCCGCTTCTAACATGGAGTACAGTCGCTGCTCATTCTGTATCCCTGGATCAGGAGCCCTTACAACAAGCATGTCAAACTCAAATCCTAACACGGGCCAAATAAAAAAGTAATAAGATTATGTGGGCCGCAAAAAAAGAAAACAAGTAATTAAATTTTTATAGTAACATTTATGTAGGTTTATTTTAAATTTATAAAAAAAAATTTTATTAAAATATATTGACTGCAAATTTATTCGTTGTGGGCCGCATGAGGCCCGCGGGCCGCGAGTTTGACATGCTTGCCTTACAAGGTAATATCAGCCAGGCCAGCTGAGCCCAGGTTTATTAGCGAGCTTGTTACAACTCCCCCTCCTCCTTTTTCATTCGGGCTTGGGATTGGCAAAGGCAGAGTTATCTAATAGAATGATTACAAGGTAATAAGACCAAATCCAAATAAATAGTGTGTGACATTTTGGTAACAATGCTGTTACTGAAACATTACACACTTTATTTAAAATTGGCCTTACTACCTTGTGTCTATAATCTATAATCCAAATTGTGTCTTATCATTCTAATAGAATGATGGAATTATAAATATGAAGAGGTGAGGAGAATGGTGCAAAAAGGGTGATGTGATGGCAAACTTCAATACTGAAGAAGGCACCACATGAAGATTAAACAGAATAAATCAAGGTACCTTCGTAGCGGATGTTCCCATGCTGGTCCTCCTGGCCTGCCAGAATCTGGTCAACCTCTTCATCCGACAATTTCTCTCCAAGGGTGGTTAATAAGTGACGTAGCTCGGCACAGCTGATGTAGCCGTTTCCCTCCTTGTCAAAGTGGCGCAGGCCCTCAATGAACTCATCCAGGGCATCTCCACCTCTAGCACCTGCGCCGCTACGCTGCACAGCCTGGTAGACCGGGAAGAAGGCGTCGAAGCTCACTCTGTCTCCTGAACAATAGTTGAGCCTCAATCAGCTTCTTTTTCATTAGAAATCAGCATGGAGCAGTGATAATACAACTCTGGGGGGGGGGGGGGGGGGATGGCAATATAACAAGGCCTACGCCCCGTCATACAAGGTGAGAAGAAAAATGTGATAAACATTCAAACTTCTTCAATTCACAAGGATAAATATCAATCACAATATCAAACAATAATATTACATTCTATCAACTCAGCAATAAAAACTTCCCAGTGATATTGAATGTTGATAAGGCACCATTTGGGTTATAATTATAAACACAAGGTAATAAGTCCAAATTCAAATAAATAAATAGTGTGTGACGTTTCTGTAACAGCGTTGTTACCATTCAGTACTTTTGTCTGATGATGGTAACAAGGCTGTTACAGAAACATCATACACTATTTATTTATTTGAATTTGGTCTTATTACCTTGTGTTGGTATTTAATGTTTAAAAAAGTATAAGAGCATATTTTATTTGATTCACAGTAAATGTGTGCTCTTCTACTGTAGGCATAGGATGAAGCTACAAGAAGAGGCGTATCTAACAAAGACCTACATAACTGAAGGTTTGTGAAATGGGGAATCAAATAAAAGATACTCTTCCCCTTTAATACTTCTCTTTTTAACATTAACTGTTGGAATAAAGTTGGTGTTAAGTTGGATTCAGTTCAGATGTTTGTTTTTTTTAAGTATCAGCCACCACATTTTCACCTGTAGTGAACAATTTTCAAGTCCATTTTGTTGTCAAATGATGGTGCATCACTATCAAAATATAAAATGTTTAAATTTAAATGAATAAGGTGGTTTGTGTGGGATTTGAAAAGTGATTGTAGTAATGTATAATGATGGTGATTTGAAGGGAAAATTTGAAAAAAATTGGGTGAATTATAATAACTATTGATTTCTAATAAAGTGTCAAATTATGGCAGACTGAATTAAAGATGGCAATCTGATATGTTAACTGTCAACATAACATGTTAACTGTTGCACCCCCACAACATTATAAAATGATAAATATTTAACATATATAGTAGAACTTTTTTCTCTGTAAAGGACACCAAGTAACAGAGCCAAAGTGTCCTTTAGGGAGAGGTGTCCTCTTACTGGAGAGTTGCTAAATAGTAAAAATGGTAAATTTGCAAATGAAAACTGTCCTTTGTAGAGAGGTGTCCTCTAGCTCAAGTGTCCTCTCATGGAGGTTCTACTGTATTTCTATTTACCAATGAAAGAAATATGTGATACAGTAAAATAAATAGACAAGTGAAGCAGAATACAAAAACATATAAATATATACCAGGCTTTATACCCTCCCGTCATTGGACAGAGCCTCTTGCAGGATTCAAAGCCCCCATTTTTTCAATCCCTTGAGTGACTGCCATAGACAGGTTTGACTGATCACCAGGAGATCAACCACAGTTACAAGGGATACAGAGGAAGGTCATAAAGATGAAAACTGCAGACAATCTTTTTACATAGAGAATAATAAGGCACAATTATAAACACTAAGTAATAAGACCAAATCCAAATAAATAAATGTGACATTTCGGTAACAGCATTGTTGCCATCAATGGTAACAACACTGCTACTGAAACGTTGCTTTATTTATTTGGATTTGGTCTTATTACCTTGTGTTTACATAGAGTGTTTACATTTATTGTTTGCGGAAGAGCATTGCTCGATGCAAATATTTAAATGTAATTCTACTGTCTTATGTCCATAGTTTTCCTGAAAACCATTTCAGAGATTCCATCCTTCAGTGCTGCATATATAAGCAGAATCCTTCAATTCAGTATTAGAGCTCTGAGAAGCGGTCTGGTGGATTAAATTGGTGAAACCACTGGGAGGTTTACCACTGATGAGCCAAGCCCTCCCAATATATTTTTCATAGCAGTGAGGACAGTAGAAGTTTGTATTATGTAAAAAAGAAATATCCATGCTTTTAAATCCTTTCATTTTATATATACAGATGGCACGTTATTGCTTTGTGTTTACATAGAGAATGTTCTCTATACAAAATGTACACCAACGTCTTGTATACAAAAAATACTGTCACAGAGAAAAATGAGATAAGACAATTGTAAGGAAACCAATTTAAACCAAACAATTAATAACTTATCTCTCAATGCAAACCGGAACATACCAAAATGGTTAACTGTTGGCCTTCTCAACATGTAATAACATTAGAGAGATGCAGCCACAAGAGAAATGTGCTGAGCAACACAAATTTCAAAATTAATTATCGTTCAATTAAACAATAAATAATTTCAAAAAAAAAAGATAAAATCATAAACCTTTCATTTTATACTCATGGAAGTTTCATATTTTGATATTGCCTGACATCTATTTTGTTTTTTAAGGGCCCAGGCAACACTTGGTTATCTCTTGTGTCTTCTATAAAGGTCACTGTAATATCTTTCTGAGTTATTGTCGGAATCCTGATATATACATGCTAAAAGGTACAATTTCCTTAAGTTTTGTCTATGAGTGTGTTTACTGATGTTTCGGCGAATCGCTTCAAGGTTTAAAAAAAAACTTTAATGTGTTAGCTGAGGCTTTTTAACCTTGAAAATGGCAGCTGTGAATTGCTGAAATGTCGGTAAATAAAATGAAAGATGAGTAGTGTTTACCTTTACTGATAATAAAATATGCAGATGGCGTATAAGTGAAAATACCTGTCTAATACACTGATTTTTGTATGAAAAAGGCCTAAGGAATGAACAATTTTATTTTTTATTTGACATATCGGACGCGATATCCCAGTTCGGGATACTTGCTCCTAAATACATTTTATCAATCTATATATAATTCATTTATAATATGATGCACTAGCGCGCCATCTGTTATCAAAATTCGAAACTATTTTAAAGGCGTAAGATTCTTTTTGATATTAAACAATTTCTACTGCCCTTACTGCAATGGAAAAATTAATGAGAGGGCCTGGCTCATCAGTGGTGAACCCTCTCAGCGGTTTTGCCAGTTTAATCTACCATACCGCTGTTATATTGCATTTTTGGAACTTCCTTTTATAGTGATACTGATGCTAGACTCTTTGAATGGGTATTTTAGAAGAACTATGGACATAAGCTTAGAGGACTGTAGAATTAATTTTTCCATTGCAGTAAGGGCAGTAGAAATTGTTTAATATCAAAAAGAATCTTACGCCTTTAAAATAGTTTCGAATTTTGATACAATTCATTATATACAACTCAATAACCAGACTAAAAAGACAATTAAAACTGAAACTATGGTTTTCTCAAACAGAAGAGAAAATAAAGTAAATAAAAACAGGGGTATGTGCTTGCATAAGCCTTCATTAGACTTTTCATTTTATGCTAAAATTATGTTGTTTTAGTTGACACAGCAATTTAAGGCACAAACTAAAATTTACAAAATACAAGAGAAACAATGAGGTAAGTTTCCATAATAGCAAAATATAAATACAACAACAAAAAGCTTTATTAAGACCTTTTAGTCTTATACAGATTCTCCAAGCAGAAATGTAGAGGTCATGTTATTGTTGTTTTTTTATTCCTTTGTGTGCAAAGAATACCCAAATTCTATGAGTCCATGCTCCTTGGGCTGTTTGATAATAAGCAGCGGGACCTCACCCAAAGGTTCTGTTACCAAAATCAAAATTCTTCAATAGAATTAATGGGATTTTAAAATTTTGAAACAGAGGTTGCATATGGAATATTCTGTTAGTTAAAAACAACAAGCTTTGGGATAATCTTGTTTTCAACAGGTCTATATTTTTACAAGACTAACTCTAGATAACAAAACATGTACAGTAGAACCTCCCTGTAAAGGACATCTAATTGCAGAGCTAAAGTATCCTTTAGGGAGAGGTGTCCTTTTACCGGAGAGAGTGTCTGAATAGTAAAAATGGTAATTTTTGTAAATAAAAACTGTCCTTTGTAAAGAGGTGTCCTCTAGCGGGAGAATCCTCTCGTGAAGGTTCTACTGTATATATCAATTTGTTGACAGCTAGTCAACTCCACCTTTGCCGGTCCCAAGCCCGGATGAAAAAGGAGGAGGGGGAGCAGTAACAAGCTCGCTAAAAAACCTGGGCTCAGCTGGCCCGGGTGATAGTACCCTGTGTAAGGGCTCCTAATCCAGGGATATAGGATGAGCAGCGTTTGTACTCCATGTTAGGAGCAGCTGCACATGGCGTCTGTTCCTCATGTCAGAGGCGGCCATTTCTTTTGGAGCTGAGTCGGCCTGCCACTGAGTAGTGCTCCCAGTCTTAATGACAAAGGCAGACGCATTATACTTCACCCAGTCATGATGGTTGTCAAAGCTTGATACCCTAATATGATTGAGTGGAGATAAGAAAGAAGAAGAAGACAAGTAAAAATGTTGCCATGCTCTTAGACTGGAATCTCCATGGAAGACCTGTCACTGGAGTCCACTAGGCAGAGACCACAGGTGCGATGGGTTCTTGGAATGTTGCTATCTGCTGATGTAAAAGAAACCGGACGTCTTGGTAAGCAAACACCCTTGTTGATAATGATCTTGATAAGCCGTTTTAAAAATTCTTTCTCCCTGTAAACACTCTTGTATATAATAAGATACATTAGTGCGCCATCTGTTATGAAAATTTGAAACTATTATAGATGCATATGATTCTTTTAAAAATAAAATAATTTCTACTGCCCTTACTGCAATGGAAAAATTAATGGGAGGGCCTGGCTTATCAGTGGTGAACCCTCTCAGCGGTTTCGCCAGTTTAATCTACCACCCTAGGAGGGTTCACCACTGATGAGCCAGGCCCTCCCATTAATTTTCCCATTGCAGTAAGGGCAGTAGAAATTGTTTTATTTTTAAAAGAATCATACCCGTCTATAATAGTTTCGACTCTTGTATATAACTTTATTGTATAGCTTAAAGGTAAAATTCCCCCTTTATAATAAAAAGTAATTATTTTCAAGCTTGCATCTGCTTTATTATCTCTGCAACAATATGCCTATAGAAGAATATTGTTTACTTGAAAGCTAACCATTTTTAAACACAGCCAGACCTCTTTAATTCAACTACACTCATGGATAAAACTTGAAGTTTTATCTTTTAGAAGCATGAATATCGAGATACAGACAAATAATTGAAATATATTTTATACACCGTGACCTTTATTGTGAAGACACACGAGATAACCAAATGCGAACAAAATAACTTGTCTCCATAAAAAAAAAAAAAAGACAAATCGGCGATATCAAAGACTTTCCATTTTTTAAGTTTTGTCCATGAATGTATACAGTAGAACCTCCATGAGTGGACACCTCTCTACAAAGGACCGTTTTCATTTTTAAAATTGCCCTTTTTTCTATTTAGCAACTCTCCAGTAAGAGGACACCTCTCCCTAAAGGACACTTTGGCTCTGTAATTGAGGTGTCCTTCACAGGGAGGTTCTAGTGTATAAAATAGAAGAGGACCATATAACAACGACATAGAAGGAGATGTGAAAGCCATCAGAGAAAGAAACCAGAGCAGTCTGGGACGTGAGTCACCTGCTGTTCTTGGAGTGCCCCAGATGTGGAGCCAGCTGGTGGGAACAACACAAAAAAAAAACCAAGACCTCCAACCCCGACCATTGCCTAAATTGGGAAAGAAAAGAAATTCCATTGAAACATTCAGTTAGCAGAGCTCCATTATCCCTACAGGGTTTCAACCCTTTACTCTGCTCAACTTTCAATTGTAGATTAATGCATAAAGACTCTAAATACACTAAAAAAATTTTTAGTTACACACTCATGGCCAAAACTTAAGGAAGTTGTACCTTTTAGCATGTATATCGAGATTCAGATAATAACTGTGAGAGATATTTGATACACAGTGACCTTTAACGAAGACACAAGATAACCAAGTGTGAACAAAATTGCCTCTGTCTCCTTAAAAAAATAAAAATATAGGCCACCGGCAACATAAGACTTCATTTCCTTAAGTTTTGTCCATAAGAGTGTATATAGAAAGTTATTTGTAACTAATATTTTTTTAAGAAAAAGGTATCTCCTGATTAATATAATGGCAATGTGTTTTTTTTGTATATATATTTTTTATAAATTTAGAGAGAGAGAGAGAAGTAAAAGTTATATAAAAATACAATAGAAATTCTCTCAAAGGACACCTAGTTACAGAGCCAAAGTGTCATCTTACTGTCTTCTTCTTTCTTATCTCCACTCAATCATATTAGGGTATCAAGCTTGTTTGACAACCATCATGACTAGGTGAAGTAGAATGCGTCTGCCTTTGTCATTAAGACTGGGAGCACTACTCAGTGGCAGGCCGACTTTAGCTCATCTTACTGTAAATTGTTTTAACATGAACACTTAGGACCAAGATTTTATGATATCGTAACCATGGTTGAAACAACTTAATGATACTAATTATAAAAAAAAAAGGCTTTATAGAAGTGTATCAATATACGTAGGGAGTTTTCATTGAAAGATTTGATAAACCTGTTTGATTTGCTTTTTCCTTGTGTTATAAAAGTTTTATTTTTAAATAATAATTAATTGCTTTTTATAGGGAAAAATTTAGACAATATTACCACTTATACTAGAAATGAGTTTCCTCTAATAAAAATGAGCATACACTCATGGACAAAACTTAGAAAGTTGTACCTTTAAGCATGTATAACGAGATTCAGACAATAACTCTGAAAGCTATTTGATACACAGTGACCTTTATTGGAGATACACGAGATAGCCAAGTGTGAACAAATTGCCTCTGTCTCATTAAAAAAAAAAAAAAAACAGATGACCAGCAACATCAAAGACTTTCTACTTACTTAAGTTTTGTCCAAGAGTGCAGATCTTTCGAGCACAAATGGTCTTAGAATGGCTTTGCTAAATAGAAACAATCTTTTTATCATAGTAAAGCTAGTTAAAGAGTGTTTGTTCTTGAGAGCTTGCTAATTTTAAATAAAAGAAACTCATTTCTAGTATGAGTGGTAATATTGTGTCAAGAACGTTATTATGGAGAAGCTACATTGTATTTAAACTTGGCTTTAGAGGTTGATGGTACTTGTGACAAGGTATTGCAGGAGAAAACAGAATATGCATCTTTAAAATGATGAGAAAATAAAGACTGAGAGGATAGGCTTAGACATGATGGCCTTCTGAAAGACTGATTGAAAGATGCCTTAAAGACACCAGTAATACATTTGTAGACCAAGAGAGATGGAGATAAAACCTACGAGGAGATAAAGAGGATGGCAGAGAGACCATGTGGCCCAGTAGAGGAAGGCATTGAAGGAGGACAATTGGATCACATAAAGGTTCCACTGTGTACATTACAAAATGTGAAGGGATCCTGTGGGCTACCTGTTGTCCTGAGGGACTGGCAGCACCGCTGGACTTCAGATTCTGTGGGGTTCTGTCCAAGGGCTCGAAGGACCTCCCCCACTTGGCTGAGATGGACCTTCCCATCTCCCACGCGGTCAAACAGGACAAAGGTGTCCTGGATCTCTGCAACACCACATCATCTCTGTCCTGTGGCTTCTTCAACATTTAATTCTGGTACCATCATGACTACTCATCCATGGATGAGCTCATCCCCAGCAGACACCATCAACAATTTCTACAAGCTTGATACCCTAATATGATTGAGTGGAGATAAGAAAGAAGAAGATTTTGGTACTTTGTTTTGATATAGGGGGGAATACATCTAGGCCTTCCTCTATAAACTCCCTGCAGGCTATTGACAACAATAGATGGAATAATGGAAATGGTCTGTGATAGAACTGTTCCATTTGTGTATACAACTCGGGGCGGTGGCAATGGGCAAATTCAGCCGGTGTCTGACTACCTGGCTCCTAAAATAACTACCATAGTTTAAATGTGGCCAATGGCCTATTCCTTGATTCACCTCATTCTATAGTTTCATAGGACGGGTCACATTTCTTAATCCATTTATACTGAGAGAGGTTGTGGAGGAATAGTTTAAACAGTCAATTCTTCATTTGAGTATGGTCCCCTTACATATGCACATGCTGGAAAAACATGCAAAATCAACATTATGTGACTAGCAGAGCCAACCACCAACATTCCAGGATGGTGAGAGGGGAAATGTGAGAGTTGGGTAACCAGACACTAGCATCTCTTACAACACCTCAGTGATGGTGAACTTTGGTAGGCTGGATATGGTAGTTCTATTTGGTACAACCTTCCTTCTTGTGATATTGTATTTCAGCCTTTACTTCCCCTCTCTACAACTCTGTGATATAGCAGGTCAACCTTTACTTCCCCTCTCTACAACTCTGTCATATAGCAGGTCAACCTCTACTTCCCCTCTCTACAACTCTGTCATATAGCAGGTCAACCTTTACTTCCCCTCTCTACAACTGTCATATAGCAGGTCAACCTCTACTTCCCCTCTCTACAACTCTGTCATATAGCAGGTCAACCTTTACTTCCCCTCTCTACAACTCTGTCATATAGCAGGTCAACCTTTACTTCCCCTCTCTACAATTCTGTGATATAGCAGGTCAACCTTTACTTCCCCTCTCTACAACTCTGTCATATAGCAGGTCAACCTTTACTTCCCCTCTCTACAACTCTGTGATATAGCAGGTCAACCTTTACTTCCCCTCTCTACAACTCTGTGATATAGCAGGTCAACCTTTACTTCCCCTCTCTACAATTCTGTGATATAGCAGGTCAACCTTTACTTCCCCTCTCTACAACTCTGTGATATAGCAGGTCAACCTTTACTTCCCCTCTCTACAACTCTGTGATATAGCAGGTCAACCTTTACTTCCCCTCTCTACAACTCTGTCATATAGCAGGTCAACCTTTACTTCCCCTCTCTACAATTCTGTGATATAGCAGGTCAGCCTTTACTTCCCCTCTCTACAACTCTGTGATATAGCAGGTCAACCTTTACTTCCCCTCTCTACAACTCTGTCATATAGCAGGTCAACCTTTACTTCCCCTCTCTACAACTCTGTCATATAGTAGGTCAACCTTTACTTCCCCTCTCTACAACTCTGTCATATAGCAGGTCAACCTTTACTTCCCCTCTCTACAACTCTGTCATATAGCAGGTCAACCTTTACTTCTCCTCTCTACAACTCTGTCATATAGCAGGTCAACCTTTACTTCCCCTCTCTACAACTCTGTGATATAGCAGGTCAACCTTTACTTCCCCTCTCTACAACTCTGTGATATAGCAGGTCAACCTTTACTTCCCCTCTCTACAACTCTGTCATATAGTAGGTCAACCTTTACTTCCCCTCTCTACAACTCTGTCATATAGTAGGTCAACCTTTACTTCCCCTCTCTACAACTCTGTGATATAGAAGGTCAACCTTTACTTCCCCTCTCTACAACTCTGTGATATAGTAGGTCAACCTTTACTACCCCTCTCTACAACTGTCATATAGCAGGTCAACCTTTACTTCCCCTCTCTACAACTCTGTCATATAGCAGGTCAAACTTTACTTCCCCTCTCTACAACTCTGTCATATAGCAGGTCAACCTTTACTACCCCTCTCTACAACTCTGTCATATAGCAAGTCAACCTTTATTACTGTGTTATAGGATGACAGCCATTACTTCTCATGTCTACCAATTTTAAGCTGACAGTTCAATTTATCTTTGTCAAGATAACCACTAAAATGTTTTAGGATGAAAATTCCACAATAATACATACATACACAGTAAATTTAGGAATCAACATTATCCCTACGACATTCTAGAAATTTGTTAAAACAGATTTATTTCTTTAAAAATAAAAAGAAAGAAAATAAGACCTAATCCAAATAATTTATTACACACTAATAAATTATTTGGATTAGGTCTTATTTTCACGCACTAATAAATTATTTGGATTAGGTCTTATTTTCTTTTTATTATAATCTATAATCCAAATTGTAACTTTATCTTCTTTAAAGGGTGTTGATGTAGTTTGGTGGATATGTGGATGTGATAAACCCTCTCTTTGCTACCTAAACTATCAAACAAGGTAAAATTGGGACAATTCTCCATCTCTCTCATATAACACACTACCCAGGAGGCATAAAAGGGTGATCTAGTTGTGAAGACCTTGTTGTTGATTGTAATAATCCCAACGCTTTTCCAAAGAACCATCCACAAGCTTCAGGGAATTATTTTTAAAAGTTATTTCATTGAATGATTAGGCACACTTTGGATAATAGATTAGAACTACAAGGTAATAAGATCAAATCCAAATAAATAAATAGTGTTTGACGTTTTGGTAACAAAAAGACAAAGAACTGAATGGAATAAAGACTGAATCATTCATTCTTTTAACTAATGATAGTAACAACGCTGTTTCCGAAATCTCACACACTATTAAATCATTTGGATTTTTGTTATTACCTTGTAGTTATTTCATTGAAATATGTATAGGCAACCCAGGGTTAAAAAACCTACCACCTATAGCCTGGTTCTATTTACAACAGTTGACTCTCACTACAGCAGCAGGTATGGCATCAAAGTGAGTGGGAAGTAGATACAAGCAAATAACATCTAATTATTATTGTCGTGTCCAAAGAAGAGTCTTAGATGACTCCATGCATCTCTATCACAGCAGCAGCAATATCCACTATCTTGCTCTTCATTGGAAAATGAGTGCCGTTGCCAAGTTAGTCACCTTGGAAACGAACCAGAATTTGGTCGAATATTCCAAGGGTCCAGGGGGGACCACAGGGAGGTGTGGTCGGACTTCTCCTCCCCAATAATAACATCTAATCCATTGATAAGGCACAATTTGGATTATAGATTATAAACACAAGGTAATAAGACCAAATCCAAATAAATAAATAGTGTGTCACTTTTCTGTAACAGCGTTGTTATCGAAACTTCACACACTATTAATTTATTTGGATTTGGTCTTATTACCTTGTGTTTATAATCTATAATCCAAAAAAATAGGCCTTATCAATATAAACTGTTATAAGTAGGGGGGCCTCAAATTCCTCACAGAAAAGGTGGATGAATATATCGTAGGAGAAATAACTCATTGAACAATAGCATGAAAGTCAAATCTTACTGTAACAGTCTCACATGAGACCAAGATTAGGGGTCGGTCGAAGGGTGGTTTAAACCATCAGTTTTCGACCTACGACCCGGGATTGAATCCCGCATTGGGCACTTTTTCTAATTAAAACAAATGCTCCGATGGCCCCCGATTCTTGCAAAAGTCCAACCCCACTAGCGATTGCAAGTAACCAAAGGGATCTCTGGAACATTTGAAAGTACAAAAGTCGAATTGCTTTTCATATGTGTAGACATGTGGTGCATTTAAAGTAAAAGCAGTCGCCAACTTCTACCCACCATGATTATCATAGCCTATACCACGTGTACTAGGGATAATAATAATATACAGCCAAGGTGACCCACATGTCAAAGTATTGTATTTTTAGCACTAAATTTGTATTTAAACAAGAACTATCTAAAGTTATCAAAATTTGACTTTAAAGATCAGTCGAATTATCAAGTGTATCAAATTACATTTGGTCAAATTGATGTTTGTTATTGGATAGGCTGGAAGTTGGGACATGTAAATATGATCTATTGCATGTGTCATTTATACTGTATTTGTCATTTGTTCACAAATGTATTAATTCAATTTTATCCATCACTTCATCATGATATGGCATCATCAAGTTCATCATGATATGGCACAATTTGGATTATAGATTATAAACACAAGGTAATATAAGACCAAATCCAAATAAATAAATAGTGTGTGACGTTTCGGTAACAGCTTTGTTACCATCTTCAGACTAAAGTACTTATTACACCTTGTGTTTAAAAAGTTCACCATGAAACATTCTGAAAAAAGTTAAATATAAAAAAATTCCCAATATGGTATCAAATACAGGTTATTAATTAAAATACACCTATCCCCCGATTTACACGGTACTTGTTTTACACGTTTTCGCTTTTACACGGTTTTCCAAATAAGTTTTTTTTTTTTTTTTATCGCACTATACTAAATGCTACTGTGATTGAACACATGCGCTGTGTACACATCTCACGAGGAATCCCGACCTTATGTGCTGACTACATATTTTAACCTGTCAATGAATTTTATTTTTATTTCTGTGTACACCTATCCCCCGATTTACACGTTTTTCTCAGGAACGTATCTACCGTGTAAATCGGGGGATAGGTGTATATAGGAGCATTTTTTATAAAATTATGAGTTTATTTGGTTATCCTAGAGAAAAATGTCCACTAGCAGTGAATATGTTGCGATCATCTAACTACAAGGTAAAAAGACCAAATCCAAATAAATAAATAATATGTGACATTTCAGTAACAACATTGTTACCAAAATGTCATGCACTATTAATTTATTTGGATTTGGTCTTTTTACCTTGCGTTTATAATCTATTAATTTAAATTGTACCTTTTCATCGGTGATCATTTAACTTTAATTCAACACTTACTTTAAATACACCAAAAGCTCTGATCCCTCTTGGGGTATCAAATTAAAGAGGTTAGACTGTATGTTTTAGCAAGCAATGTCTCAGAGCCTATTAGAGTGAAACCTTAATACAAGAAAATAAGACCTAATCCAAATAATTTATTAGTGTGTGACGTTTCGGCAACAGGATTGTCACCATCATCTTCTTCTTCTTTCTTATCTCCACACTGGGTGAAGTAGAATGCCTTTGTCATTAAGACTGGGAGCACTACTCAGTGGCAGTCCAACTTAGCTCCAAAAGAAATGGCCACCTCTGACATTGTCACCATCGTCAAACAAAAGAATTGTGAATGCTCATTCTTTAGTCTGATGATGGTGACAATGTTGTTGCCGAAACGTCACACACCAATAAATTATTTGGATTAGGTCTTATTTTCTTGTATTATAATCTTTAATCCAAATTGTGCTTTATCAAGAGTGAAACCTTGTTATAACAGCTTCCTTTATAACAGAAAGAGAAACTTGGTTATAACATCCTAATTCCCAAAGAGATATTGTTATAGCAAGGTTTGACTACGTAAAGGTTCCAATTAAGAGAGGTAACAACATAAGGTGATAGATTTGTTCTCAGCAAACATTCATCCTATATTTTGTCTTTAATAGAAATAGATAAGGCACAATTTGGATTATAGATTATAAACACAAGGTAATAAGACCAAATCCAAATAAATAAATAGTGTGTGACGTTTCGGTAACAGCATTGTTACCGAAACGTCACACACTATTTATTTATTTGGATTTGGTCTTATTACCTTGTTTAATAGAAATATTTCACAAGGATAAACCACAATTTGGATTATAAGTTAGAGCTACAAGATAATAAACTGAGACATATGTAGACATATACAATAACCTCTCTCTGGAAATCCACTCTAAACCACCTCTGGTACACCCCCAATTCCTAACGAAACTTCTTTCCACACCCTTACTAGGGAAGAACAAACAGTGATTTCAAGATTACGAACAGGACATCTTAGAATGCTCAAATTTAATGGAAAAATCAAAACATTCCTGAAATGTCCCAAATGCGATTCCAAACCAGCCAGTCCTGAACATCTATTGAATTGTATCAAATCCTCCAAAAAAAGATTTCTGGGAAAACTCCAGGACTATAATAGAAAAGCTGTGACAATGGAACCTGATGGATCGTTTAAACGACTTGAGGAATAAGCAACAACAACAAGATAATAAGACCTAATCCAAATAAATTAATAGTATGTGACATTCGTTGTTACCGAAATGTCACACACTATTAATTTATTTGGATTAGGTCTTATTTTCTTGTAAATATTTCACAAATTCAGAGGAAATATTTCCTTATAAGTACACACAGTGATATGGTTCCAGTAGTATTGCTTCTTAAAGCTGAATTACTTATTTCAGCAGACTACTGGTAAATGTATTATTCCATACTAGGCCTACTTGTAGTAATCAAAAAAGTTCATCACTAAAAATTGACCTAACCTAAACTAATTTAACCCCTGAACCTAACCTAATGTATACGATAATAACAAGGCGAAGGAAGACGAGTATCTTTATTGGTGCATAAGAGCGAGCTTTCGGGCAAAAGCCCTTCGACTGGCAAAATATAACGACACATATAGTGTCGTTATATTTTGCCAGTCGAAGGGCTTTTGCCCGAAAGCTCGCTCTTATGCACCAATAAAGATACTCGTCTTCCTTCGCCTTGTTATTATCGTATAAATTCATTCCAGGAAGAATTACTCTACTATTATTCTAACCTAATGTATTGATAATATACTCAGCATCAATTGTCCCCACAGAAATTTACCAAAATAAATATCATTTAAAAAACATAGGGTGGTAGAAAGTTCTATTACCATGTTTATTCTTTCCCACCTTAGTTGATGGAAGCATTTGTTAGAACAATGTTGTGCACTTATGAAATTTCAAACCTTCCAAAAATGTAATGCATCTGCAATAAAAATCATATTTATACATTAATATATTCTTGTTTGATACTTTGAGGTAGGTTTATTCAAATAGGCTTAATGTATCCCTAGTTCGTTTGGTCTTTTTTCTCATAAATCAATTTATTAATCTATAGTGACTTTGGTAACATTAATGATAATAACATCACATAATCTTTATTTTATAAAACCCATTGTTGTTAAAATACTTTGAAGATACTTTTCTGAAAATGTGACCATTTTAAAAATTTGTAATTATAGGTAGTGTTTTGAACTCCTCAGGAGAGAATGCATTTAAAAAATATTTTTTAAATTAATTATATAACTTATTAACTATATAAACTTATTAGGATAATTGAATAGGGCTAAAAACTTAGGACTATTAACCAAGTTATAAAAAGCGGTCTGACATATCAGATTTAGTAGAAAAAATATTTAGTCAAGTTTTTTACTTTAATTATTTTGATGAGAGAAAGGTAAGTTTTCCTTTTATAACTTATGTAGTTCTAGAAAAACTTGTGTTTATTTTCTTAGACTCATTACCCCCGACGACTTTTAAATATGAGAAAAATTAGCGGCAAAAGGGTTAAATATATATAAACGTGTGACTTACCTGTCGCTTGTTCTTCTGTTAAATTCGTCTGCATTGAAAAGGGTGATTTTTAATTAGTCTATGTTTATACAGATGAGATTGTATTTCAAGCTTTAAACTCACCATTATAATAACACTCTCCGCGCGCGGACTAGATAAATTAAAATAAATAAACAAACACTCAAATTTTCAAAGAAGTGTGGCCACATTTTATTTATTTTATTTTTATTTTTGTGCTTATAAGAGATTTTTTTGGAGGGGGTATTTCAGAATTAATAAAAGATATTCATGTTTTCCTTCTACTTTTGTTTGTATGTGCCAATAAAATTAAAATTTTAATTTTAACGAGCATTTAAATATTTCTATATTAAGCTTTTTATAAGCAATCTTAGAATCATTAATGTGAAAAAATGTAAAAATAACTTATATGACCCATTAAAGCCCATAAAAGTGGGAAAGTATGTTTTTTTCAAGAGATATGGCTGTTAATTATGTAATAATGAATAGAGAAAATTTCTCATCCCTTTGTTTATAGCAATCTTGATCACTTTATATATAATGTTTTAGAAATATATTAAACAAAGTTTAATACTGTTAAAGTTCACATATGATCCTGGAATGTGCATATAGATTGTCTCTAATCGTTCTGCAGTATTTAAAATTTTGTAATGTGTGTGTGACTTTTACAATATTATTTAATTAAAATTCATTTTTGAATTGATTTAAAATTCTCATGGAAGGTTCTCTAAGTATAAATACAAACTGAATGATAATTAATGAATTCACTTAAGTGCGAAATTTAATATTAAATGTCAGAATATCCCTTTCAGAATTATTTACGACGAAATATATGGAAACATAGATATGGGAGAAGGGATTAAAGCTTTGGGCAGTCAAGTTCTAGGGCTAGAAATAGAAGGCTATAGAAGTTCTTGCCTTTGACTGCTATTCCGCATTTTTCGCTGGCCCAAACCTTTTCAGTTTTCATGAATAGCTTCTTGTAATCTACCAACTTGGAAACTGTAGGGCATGCAGAAAAAAAGGAGAAGAAGACTTTTGAAATATGAGTGTAAAAACCTTTTCTTTTTATATATAAGGTTGGGTCAATAGGTAAGGCACATTACCCCTAGAAAAAAAATACATAAATAATTTATTATCATGAAAAACATGTTTTCTGATAATTAAAACACACTACTTTTTCATATTTGCAATCAGACTTGATTTATCTTTTGTATTTTTCAGATATGGAGCCTAATGTGAAAACAAGAATCAGACAACTGTAGGCAACCAAGTTCCTCTTTAAGTCGATGACATTTCAGCCATAGCAATTCACTCAAAATTCAGCCAGTATATAGAAACGAAATATTGGATAGAATCACTATACAGATATTGGTTTAGAGCTTCCAGAAAGGGGATTTTGATCATCATGACATTGAGAGGCCAGGTAAACCTTCAACTGTCTCAACAGACCAAAATTTGGCTCTTGTTGAGGAAATTGTCAAAATACTGGAACTGTTGGAAAAGAAGGAGTTCGAAGCAGCCAATGGGAGGCCGACGGAAGCGGCTACGGGATGCAGAGGTTAAAATAAATAAAAAAATACAGAAGAACCTGTAAACTACTTTCGAACACGAGAATTTGCCCTGATCTCGGATTCTTTTAGTGTAAATATTTAAATATATTGTCACTGAATAATTATTTTAAATATTCTGTGGTATATCATCATTAATATTTGCATAGTCATCACCCCTTACCATTCTTGTATATTATTACTTGTAAATAATTTTTAGAAATAGTTTGGCATTTTATAAATAAATTATTTTTACTTAAACTTTTGTTATGTTGGGGCACGTTTTTGAAACCATACCCCAACAGAAGGCGTATGTATAATCAAATCAAATGGATACATGGCTTCCCTCCCACATAGACTTACAGACCACCTTTTGCCCAGAAACATAGACAATTGATGACACCAGACTTCCATGCCGAAAGCTGATGCCTGGTGAAGAAGACACCAGTGACATCCAGAGACATCCGCGCTGGAAGCTGTTGTTCCATATGTACATATATTCCCCTCACCAAAAATTTAGGTAAAGGTGACCAGAAAAAAAAAATGGAGAAGGAAGATCTCTAAAAGACTGAACCTTATAAAATATCCTTCCCGAGAAAGGAAAGCGTTATATTACAGTTCAAGTGAAAAGGGGCCTGTGTCGATTTTTAGCTAAGACAGAGGGGGGGCGATATATATACCGTCCCGAGAAAAAGGGAGGATAGTATTTCAATCCATGTGGAGGGGGGGCCTGGGGTCTGAAATTTTACACTATCGCCGTGGCTGTTTCTCTCTTTAGATTTTTTTTTGTTTTGGTAATACTATATGTTCTATTTTGATGGGAGAGGCCTGGGGCGTCTATGAAATTGTATACTGGAGCCGTTGGCCATTTTGATTGGTGTTTCTTTCGGCGAATGAAAATGCCAGCCAATAGAAACTTTGGCTCGGCAGCGAATGAAAACGGAGAGAGACATGAATAAAAGAGGGTTTCTTGGCCAAAAGGCAGATTCAATCGGAGTCGCTCAGTGAGAGGACAGTTTTCAGACGGGAGACCAGACCTTTGCCGGCACTTTCGAGAAAAGGTAAGCCATTTGTCATTATGACTTAGCGCCCCCCCCTTTTTTGTGTAGTAACCAACCTAGATTTCGCATGGGCCCTAAAGGGCTATAAAGTAACTTCAGGTCACCTCTATCTAAATTTTTACTATGTAAATAGCATATCTCGTCAGTATAGACATGTTCCCAAATTTTAATTTATTTAAATAAATATCTAGAGAAATTTTCTTGTTTCCTCTCATACATATTTCATTCCTTTTGCTTTATGGTACTACCCCCCACACCTTAATTTCACAAAGTGTACAAATTATAGAACAACCGACTCTGTTGAAATAGAGTTGTGTACTATATCTTTGCTGTGATATATTGACACAGCAACAGTTGCAAAATTACGACTTTATTAGGGCTACTTTGAGGGTAATTATCTGTCAGGTTTTAGTAATGTTTGTACTTTTATGTGTTTCAGTGCGTTATTCCATCATATTTACCATTATACCATATTTTCTGATTCCTCGGGCTATTTTTACGCTGTTAGGAGGGTACGGCATGATGCAAACAGATTTGTATGTTTGACTATTGTTTTTGTTATTTGGGCTATAAAAATGCCTTAATGTGAATCTATTTACAGTTGATCTGTAGAAATTATAGAGATCTGTTGCTATAATTTTCCTCTATGAAATAGCTCCCAGCGTCTTCAGTGGGTTGCTAAACCTCCAGAAGGAGTCTTTTATAGATTGCCCAATTTAATAACGATTTCATGGGTTGTCTGATGAAATTGTATACTAGTGTCGTGGTTGTTTCCATCTTTAGACCTTTGTCCTGACAATATTATATGCTCGATCCCTGCTTTAACTCAAACTCTTAATCAATTACAGAGTTTCCCCCGTTTTTTTTCTTTATTTATCCTGTTTGCACAAATTGCATTACATGTGATGATGTAAAGACATATGTCGATAGTGTATCATTGACAGCTGTGCTTCTATTATACAACATTAAGGTCTTGCTGCGGGTTATATACATGGGGTTGTTGGCCTAAATTGCTATATATATATATACTTAAGTAAGGAAACTTTAATAAGTCACATCGTGTATCCTCCCTTTTCATCTATCCAAACCAGGGAACGCAACAATGTCGCCCGCCGCGGGGCTCGAATTTAGTATATGTTTCATCCCCTATACTTTAGAAATATATACCTAATGAAAAGCCATACTATTTTTAAGTATTGGTGAAGTAGTCCACGCATCCTGAGATTAACAGTCTATTATAAATCGTGAATTTTAATTTATGCTTTCCGTTTCACTGGCATTTTTATCAGGCAATGAAAGTTATGTTGAGTCGGTGTATACCGCATCTCTCGCCGCTGTCTTTTACGATTCACATTGTTTGTGGCAAAACCTTAATATTATCATTGATTTCTGATATCAAAGTAAAACGTTTATGGGGATGAGTATCTTTTATTCTGGTCTTCTCAAGCTTTCGAGCTTGTCCGCCCTTCTACAGGAGAAACATATACAATATATCAAGAAAATATAACTCCGCCTGATGCTAAAACTATTATGATTCTATGTACATATATATATATATATACATTAGGAAGTTTTGCATATTATTTGTTTTCTTAAGACATTTTTTTTTGGTTAAGGTATTTATACATATTCTACTATTGTTTGCTATATTCTATGAATTATCTTATAGGTTAGAAATTCTATTATTTAAGTAGTTTTATAATAGTTATTGGCTATTACATATAAGTTACTTATATTATTGTTGATATTATTAGCTGGGACTAGGATATATTGTGTTATATGTTTCGGGCAAATCTATTTTCTATTAATGCTATTGTGTTTTCTGAATAATAGAGAATCAATTATAAGCCTTTGATATTTGCTGTTTATGTTATTGTAATGTATTCTAGGTTCTCCTAATGCGAAAGTGTGACCTGTTCCTTTGCAGTATTGGAAAATTAGAGACCTATTGCCTTGATTAATAACGTTGCGTCTATGTTCATATATTCTATTGCTGACTCTCCCTCCTGTCTCCCCTGCGTATTTGGCTTGGCAGCTGTTACACTCTACGGAATATATTGCCTTTTATTCTCTGTTTTGGTTAGTGGGTTTTATGATAGTAGGATTATTTTTAGATAGTGGACTTTTATGGTGGAGCCTATGTTAGGGGAATTACAGTAATATGTTTGGATGCCAGAGTTTCTTAAGTAGTTGGCTATTGTTATAGATGTTTGTGAGTATGGAATGTAACATATCGCCCTATAGATATTTGTGGTTTTGTTTATTGGGTTATTGATAGTTATACTTTTGTGGAAATGTTGTAATATAAAGGTGGTTTGGTATCCTGCTTGCTGGACATTATTTATAATGTTCTGTGTCTCAATCATTTTGAATTCTGTTGCGAGCACCATTGATTACAATTTCTTTATTTTACTTTCTCAAATTATTATATACAGTATGAGAAATGAGGTTGGATTCCCATGGTTCAAATTTAGAACGGTGATCAGTGTTTTACAGTAGTCTACTGAAATGACTTGGCATTTTTTTTTTCATCATAGCTCTGATATAATTTTCTCACAGCAGAGGTGAGTTCTGATAATTATTGCTGGATACAAATATCTTAACTTCATTTTAATAGCGCTTTCTATCAAATCATACTAGCCTGTGCATCCAGATTAGGGCTAACATGCTGAATGATAGTTAATCGATTTTATTTTTTTTAACGCATAGTGGATTGGGAGAGTGGCAAATATATGAGCCTTAAGGTGAAAATAGAATTGAAGATCCAGTTAGCGTACCCGTGAAGAGAGAAGTTTGATCACCATAGAAAGACGCGCTTTTTTTTTCTCTTCGTAAAACCTTTTTTATTTGAAATCAATAATGGATAGAAATCTGGTTTTAACATTCCAATGGCAGAATCTCAAGGAGTGGATCTGGTGACCAATTTGCGCGAGTACCTTTTAAATCACTGTGGAACTATTTATTAACTTATGACAACTACCTGGGATAATCTTTTAAAATATTCAAAGGAAAGGAGATGACTGGAGCTTGTGTCTACAAGACAGCTGAGATATCCCGAGGTGTGCTTGGACAGCTTTAAGCTAATGACAAGGCAGCAAAAGCCACCTGTGTTAGAGACAGGATCTATCTAATAATGGGGGTATAGGAGACAGGAGAGTTTATCGAGGCTCGATTTAACACTTGTATATAATGAGGAAGTTAGCGGAATGCGAGCCTCCAGTGCGGAGTAAAATCACCTAAAGGCTGTGAATAAAGATTGATAAAGTCGGGACACCCGAGCAAAGATATTAAATTGAATATAATTCGGAACCTATAGGCGTGAGGCGGCGTCGTGATTGGTTAGAAGGCTAGACACGCGAGAAGGGTAGCCCCCTTTGACGACGTTTTCTGCCGAATTTGATCACTGGATGCCGATAGACCGCCAAAAAGGGTGTGTTCACCACATGGAAATTGTCATTGAAGATGTGCCAGCATGAAGAAAAGGAAGATCTAGGACGAGATGACGTTTCCTAAATTTTGACACACATAAGATGCTACGCCTGGACAGTAGATGGGGCAGTGAAGTCCATCTAAAATACGGCGCTAATTCCAGAACAAAATGTGTTTAGATTGAGCTGAGGTGACCTCTCCATATCATATATACTCCTGTAAATCCTTAAATGTCCACATATATTTCCACAGTGAATTATACAAGTTCCACACCTATCTCATGAGCCAGGAATGTAATTATCAGACTGACAGTAAGGAATAATATAAAATTTCTAACCCAGGAACAAACAAGACCCCTGATATGCAACAAAGTCTACAAAATAATTTCCCTATCAAATTCTCAGTGTATCATCATAACTAAACAGAAAACTCAGTCACAATTAGTATCTTAAAAGGCGAAATAACTTTGTCATTTCCCAGTTCAAAATGCACCTGTTACCCCATAGACAGTGATCTTATAACCACATTTGATTTCGTTTCAGCATGTTGTGAGAGAATTGAACTCATGGAAATGCAGCCTTTTAACTACTATGCCTCATACTGTATAAATACAAGAAGGAAGTTTCTAATAACAACCGCTAAGTGACAACCAGAGCGAACTCAGAAGTAATGAGACGAGGGGAAGTTGACAGAGTTAGTGTGAGCAGTTTAACTTTACGCAGGTCTACAAGAGCGAAAAGGCCCACACAGTGTAAATTCTGCTTAGACTGTCGCCACTAACTAGGATTTTGGAGTGTGTACGGAGAATCAGCTCGATAGAATGAGAAGCTTAGAGATTCCAACCTTTTTTTTTCTTTTAAACCTTTTTTTTTCAAGGTAAAACTTCAATAGGATTTTCTTTTCTATACAAACTATTTCTTGTTAAAACCCGAGTTTCAAAGACCAATGAGAATAATGTATACCATTGTGAATTAACTATTTAGTGTAAATCTGAAATTTTAGTTATTATCAGGAGTAATAGGTGAAGGAAGGTGTAGGAAATCACAACTTAGAGGGGGGCTATGTCTAAAACAACAAACCTAATAGGCATCCTATGGCTTGTGTTGGGTAATTTAGAAAAGAAACCCTATAATCCCTGGCCTTCAGGTAGTAGCTTTGAAATAGGTTTCTAATGAGGACATGAAAGGTCAATCTCTCAGAGTGAAGTTGTGAAGTATAGGGACCCTAAGCCAGGGGTAGAAGTTAAGTAGGCCCAGACTGTAGTCGATCCTTGGAAAGCACTTGAGAATGTTAGTGTTGGGTAGTGAATCGTAAACCCTATAAATCCAACTTTCAATAGAGTGCTGAGGTCGGACTACTGCAAAGGGACTACTACGATGAAGTAAGAAGAAAGTGACTTCACCCACGGTGGCTAGGGGAATGACTCAATCCGCTTTTATGAGGTGTCACGTTTAATGGTCCTTTATTCGCCATTATAATTTGTGTATGTCTTTATTTAGAATTGTCGTGAAAAGTCGCTTGGTGTCAAGGCAAGGGCAGTTTTTGAAGTTACACTGATTCTTTCTTTTTTTTTTGGTAGATTAGCTTCCAGGTTATTTAGACTTGTCAACAGTTATTGTTAACAATCATTTAGTGAGTATAATGAATTAATATATATGTAGAGCTTGTGCAGAGGCATTTCGTTTAAGTAAATAGGGCTTTGGTCCCCACTTTGTTTTAATTAGGTAACTTTATTTGATTTCACGTCTAGTCCTAGAAGATTTTATTATTGTTAGGATCTATTGATATAGATAAATGAGTATTTTGGCCTTTGTAGCAGCTTTCAACCTTAGTTTGTATGCGTACCGCGAATGATAGGGGGGAGGGTGTATGAATGAATTGGTGCAATGAATGTAGAAAAAGGTTAAAAACTATTATATTGTGAGCCCAAAACACATTAGAATAGGGTTAAGGACTTTAATAGGATCGATTTTTATTTTATTTTATTTTTTATTTCGAATTTTGTTAGGACCGAGAAGCCTCAAACAGGACAACTACAACTCTATCTAGTTAGAAAATATTCGCTCCCTTTTGTTAGGTCCCTCGTTAGGGGGTATAATTTTCCTTTGATTTTCTTTTATCTTAGTTTAGCTTGAATTCTAAGGATTGTGGATAAATGATCCCTATCCCGACCCTCAGACTTGGAGATAGTGGGAGGCAAGGATCAAGCCGAATTTCCCACTCAACTCCTCCTCGCAAGAGGAAACGAAGAGGTATAGATTGAATTTTATGCAGGATGGGGGATTTGTTTTAGCCATGCCGTATAGCCTGGGGTATAACGGCGCGACCTTGGGTAACCGATCTGACACCGTAGTTTCGACGCTTTTAGCGTGGCTGGAGCGAGGGTGTTCCAGACGGAAGGTCCTGTAAGATTGGCAAGTAGGCAGAGATTGCCCAGTTATTCTAGACGAAGTAGTTTCCGTCTATTGAATTTTTTTGGTACCAGTTTGATCCCCCATAGCTAGCGGAAGTTTCTTCTAATAAAGGATTCGCCCTGCCATACGTTTTGTTGGAATGAATTCGAGCATAAGACCGATTCGAGAGGCAGAATAAGTAATTATTAGGACCTTCAACGAGTTTAGACTCGTTCCATGTTAGGATAAGATTTTAAAGTATTAGTTAACTATAATGACCGCGAACGAGACGCCAGAACAAGCCAGTGAGTCAAAGTTTTAGAAGTGTTGTATTGAGGACAGTAGAATTAAGAGCAGTTATACAGGGAGTAGAATTCTGAAGGAATTTGTAAAAGGAACCAAAATTTCAGATTGATAAAATTCAAACTTATAAGATGTAGATTTATAGGATTCAGGTCAATGAATAGAGAGTATATTAGTAGATGAAAGTAATATGAATTTCTTGGAAGGGGGAGGTAGCTGAACTGTACACACCCCAGAGACAAGGTAAACGGAGCCACAAACAAAATAGTAGAAATTGATTAGTCGCTCTGCCAAAACAGAAAATTTCTCTTCATACGGTTGTCACCCTAGATTTAAATAGACTGTGTAGTTTAATAGAGGTCTGGGCTATGTTCCATTTGACCAAGATTCTAAATGACGTACCCATCTGGGTTGAGAGAGTATTGTAATTTGAGGAATCTAACACACAAGAGAGAACACACCCTCCAATAGGATCGGGATAGACGAATATTACCCAGTGACCAACTCGTGGTTCCAGACTGGATAAGATTGAAAACTTAACTGAGATACTAAACCTTGAACCCTCAGCGCACAAATATATATTATATTTACATTTTCTTATTCAATATGTTATTATTTTCATGTCATATATATTATATTATAGTCATATACTATTCATTTCAACAATTTTATTTTGATATTCATGATATTAATATTTATATTAAATATTTAATTATATATATTTTGTCACCATATATAATCTTGTAGTAGTTTCTTTTGTCATCTATCATGGGATGATTTTTTTATCACTTATATCTTAACATATTTAATCAATATCTACATGATATGTTTACTTCAATATATATATTATACTCATCATATAACATGGAAGGATTCATTTTATCATTACATATTTCGTGCCTTATTTAATGATTACTTACATAATTTTGTTTTCTGTAATTTTTTATTTAGCAAAAGTCATCATGTCATAGGCTAATCATTATATACCAAGACATTTCTTTCAGCTAACTATAATTATCCTTTCCTTTGATTGTATATATATATAACTATACCACACGAATGTCTTGATTGGTACGAAAATAAAGATGCTGGCATGTTTTAGGAGTTGGACTAGTCAGTTATTTCTAAACGACTTCTTGGCGCCCAATTTTTTATATATAATATGTAATAGGGAAATGTTCTAACTGTATTGTTAGCAGAAAGAAGGTAGCAATGAATCCAGCACCCCAAGAGGCAAGGATGGGGTTGAGAGGACTTACCACAAGGAAGGCCTACTCCTCAAGGCCAAAGAAGAAAGTGGAAGGGTGGTATATATACCCATGAATGGTAAGACAGATGACCTTGCTTACTTCCATACATATGATATGACTGTCCCCCATAACCTATGTTGATAACAGTGTGCTGACAGAATAATAACACATAAAAAAACCCTTTGCCAGGATGCGCAATGCCCACTAATGTTCGGAATAATAAACATCTAGAATAGCATACCATCATTTTGACTAGCCTTATCTTCCCTATAGGTTTCGGTACATCTGGCTTCACCTAGTAATGGAAAATGCATTTTGCTAGAAATGGGCCTGCTTTCATAGTAACTGATGAAAGGCAGATGAATAATGAGTAGCACAAACGCATTTGTCCATTACTTGGCAGGGGGAGGATTGTTGGGGCACGTTTTTGAAACCATACCCCAACAGAAGGCGTATGTATAATCAAATCAAATGGATACATGGCTTCCCTCCCACATAGACTTACAGACCACCTTTTGCCCAGAAACCTAGACAATTGATGACACCAGACTTCCATGCCGAAAGCTGATGCCTGGTGAAGAAGACACCAGTGACATCCAGAGACATCCGCGCTGGAATCTGTTGTTCCATATGTACATATATTCCCCTCACCAAAAATTTAGGTAAAGGTGACCAGAAAAAAAAAATGGAGAAGGAAGATCTCTAAAAGACTGAACCTTATAAAATATCCTTCCCGAGAAAGGAAAGCGTTATATTACAGTTCAAGTGAAAAGGGGCCTGTGTCGATTTTTAGCTAAGACGGAGGGGGGGCGATATATATACCGTCCCGAGAAAAAGGGAGGATAGTATTTCAATCCATGTGGAGGGGGGGCCTGGGGTCTGAAATTTTACACTATCGCCGTGGCTGTTTCTCTCTTTAGATTTTTTTTGTTTTGGTAATACTATATGTTCTATTTTGATGGGAGAGGCCTGGGGCGTCTATGAAATTGTATACTGGAGCCGTTGGCCATTTTGATTGGTGTTTCTTTCGGCGAATGAAAATGCCAGCCAATAGAAACTTTGGCTCGGCAGCGAATGAAAACGGAGAGAGACATGAATAAAAGAGGGTTTCTTGGCCAAAAGGCAGATTCAATCGGAGTCGCTCAGTGAGAGGACAGTTTTCAGACGGGAGACCAGACCTTTGCCGGCACTTTCGAGAAAAGGTAAGCCATTTGTCATTATGACTTAGCGCCCCCCCTTTTTTGTGTAGTAACCAACCTAGATTTCGCATGGGCCCTAAAGGGCTATAAAGTAACTTCAGGTCACCTCTATCTAAATTTTTACTATGTAAATAGCATATCTCGTCAGTATAGACATGTTCCCAAATTTTAATTTATTTAAATAAATATCTAGAGAAATTTTCTTGTTTCCTCTCATACATATTTCATTCCTTTTGCTTTATGGTACTACCCCCCACACCTTAATTTCACAAAGTGTACAAATTATAGAACAACCGACTCTGTTGAAATAGAGTTGTGTACTATATCTTTGCTGTGATATATTGACACAGCAACAGTTGCAAAATTACGACTTTATTAGGGCTACTTTGAGGGTAATTATCTGTCAGGTTTTAGTAATGTTTGTACTTTTATGTGTTTCAGTGCGTTATTCCATCATATTTACCATTATACCATATTTTCTGATTCCTCGGGCTATTTTTACGCTGTTAGGAGGGTACGGCATGATGCAAACAGATTTGTATGTTTGACTATTGTTTTTGTTATTTGGGCTATAAAAATGCCTTAATGTGAATCTATTTACAGTTGATCTGTAGAAATTATAGAGATCTGTTGCTATAATTTTCCTCTATGAAATAGCTCCCAGCGTCTTCAGTGGGTTGCTAAACCTCCAGAAGGAGTCTTTTATAGATTGCCCAATTTAATAACGATTTCATGGGTTGTCTGATGAAATTGTATACTAGTGTCGTGGTTGTTTCCATCTTTAGACCTTTGTCCTGACAATATTATATGCTCGATCCCTGCTTTGACTCAAACTCTTAATCAATTACAGAGTTTCCCCGTTTTTTTTTTCTTTATTTATCCTGTTTGCACAAATTGCATTACATGTGATGATGTAAAGACATATGTCGATAGTGTATCATTGACAGCTGTGCTTCTATTATACAACATTAAGGTCTTGCTGCGGGTTATATACATGGGGTTGTTGGCCTAAATTGCTATATATATATATATACTTAAGTAAGGAAACTTTAATAAGTCACATCGTGTATCCTCCCTTTTCATCTATCCAAACCAGGGAACGCAACAGTTATACTCGTTATCACTACCGTGACAACTGGTGGAGAAGCTGGAATATTCCCTCGACGCCCAAGCCGTTAGAAGAAGCCGAAGACTACAAGGACTAGAACCTCAAGAAAACATCGCTATGATCAAGCAAGAGACACAGACAAAAATGGGTGAGTACCATTTTCAACCTTTTAGAAACCCTTCTATTTTTACTGGAGAACGCAACCAGAATCCAGAAAAATGGTTGAAAGAATTCCATCGCGTCGCTCGCTACAACTGCTGGGATGATTCAATGTGCCTCGCAAATGTTTATTTTTTCCTTCAAGGAACAGCGCACAGATGGTACGAAAATGTTGAAGAGAAAATTAATTCATGGGATATTTTTGTGAAAATGTTTTCTCAGAATTTCGGACATCATGTCACCCAAAAAGATCAACTCGCAGAGAACCTCAAAACTCGAGCTCAGGGGAAGGAGGAGACCAGTGATTCTTACATTCAAGATGTTCTCCATATGTGCAGAGAAGTGAATCCGGCTATGATGGAAAATGAAATAGTTGCACACTTGACGAAAGGAATATCGGAGGAGATATATCATTCAATCATCATTTTAGACATTGCAAGTATCGATGAGTTCATCAAATGGTGCCGAAAAATCGAGGCTTCAAATAAAAAACGTGTAAAAAAACGTGTAGTATTTGACAGACTACCGAATGTTGCCGCCATCGATTCAGCAGACTCTGAATCAATGGAAGACTTAATCCGACGCATCGTGCGTGAAGAAGTTCATCGCGCACTAAATCCGGAGTCAACTACCCCCGAACCATCATCTTCTCTGAAAGAAATTATCCGAGAAGAGATTGAAAAAAACGTAGCTGCAATTTCGAAGCCTATTCAAAGGCCTCCGCCACGACAGTCGTACCCCAACCAAACACGTACATTCAACCAGGTTCCACGACGTCAGTACCCTACCCAAACGCCCATATATAACCAGACGCCACCACAACGAAGAACGGATGAATGGAGGACGCATGACAACATCCCAATATGTTTTAATTGCGGCCGCCCAGGCCATGTTAAGCGATATTGTAGAGAACACCGACAATGGACGCAGAGACCCGAAGGACATGCACCAAGCACCCAAGAACCTCAAATGGGTAACCACCAAGCCATAAGAAGCCAAACCTACCGCAGACAATCGCCGTATCCAAACAGAGGAAGATCCCCAAGACGCCAGTCCATTTCCCCAGGCCGCCATACAAGCCAATCCCCACGCCGCTACAATCTAGAAAAAAACTAAGCGTCGCGTCTTCTTTCGAGGGGGAAGCCGCGGGTGTGAAAAACCCTCCATCGTCGACAGCCGCTAAATTACAACAAAATTATGTCGAAATCATCATTGATGACATTGCATTTTCTGCTCTGGTCGATTCAGGTTCCTCTTTTACAGTTATCTCTGATGGATTAAGACGACAATTAAAAAAGACCATGTTCAAAGATAGCAGAATGACTCTGAAAGTTGCTGATGGCAAGAATGTTACATCGATCGGCCGATGCACAATCAGCTTGAGCATCAATGGATTGGAACAGCCGCTTGAGTTTATCGTCCTCCCTAATAGTAACCCAAGTATTATCCTCGGATGGGATTTCCTAGAAGCATCAAATGCCGTGATTGATTGTGGACGCGCCGAAATCAGATTGGAAGAGGCCAAAGATGTACTAAATTCACCAGCTTCCATGGGAAAGGTTGTGGCTAGCAGAAGCGTCGTAATCCCAGCCGAATCTACCAAACTAATAAATTACGATGTACTAGAGCGCCATCTGTTATCAAATTATAAAACTAATTTAGAGGCGTAATATTCTTTTTAAAATAAAACAATTTCTACTGTCCTTACTGCGATGGAAAAATTAGAGGGAGGGCCTGGCTCATCAGTGGTGAACCCTCCCATTAAACTGGCGAAACCGCTGGGAGGGTTCACCACTGATGAGCCAGGCCCTCCCTCTAATTTTTCCATCGCAGTAAGGACAGTAGAAATTGTTTTATTTTAAAAAGAATATTACGCCTCTAAATTAGTTTTATAAACTAATAAATGTTATGAGTGAAGAGCTTAATGGGCAAAATCAGGTACTTTTTGAACCTTCGAAAAAGGTATTAATAGGAAAAGGGTTAACACTTCCCTGTGCATTATTCAGGCTTTCCCATAATAAAGGAAAACTTTGGATAGTAAATTCTAGCACCACAGCTCAAATAGTCCCTAAGGGAATGTGCCTAGGAAAAATTCAAAGGGTTGAAGAAAATAACTTGACGGCTATTTCAGAATGTTCTGAATCTAATAAGGAGGTGAAAAATGCGAATCATGCCAGTCATGCTGATAAAAGTGACTTTAAATTTTTACAAAATTTAATTAGTGATGATTTATCAGAAGAGCAGCAGTCTCAAATCTTATCAATTTTAAAACGATATGATAAAATATTTGATAAAAATAATGAACCTGTAAAGCAAACTTCATTAGCCAAACATAAAATTGAAACTGGAAACCATCAGCCTATTAAGCATAGACCATATCGAGTCTCCCCTACAGAACGCCAAGCAATCCAAACGGAAGTGGACAAAATGCTAGACGCCGGGATTATACGTCATTCAGAAAGTCCATGGTCATCGCCGGTTATTTTAGTGAAGAAGAAGGATGGTAACTGGCGTTTCTGTGTGGATTACAGACGACTAAACAAAGTTACTAAAAATGACGTTTACCCACTACCCCGAATCGATGATACACTTGACTCCCTGAAAGGAGCCAAATTTTATTCATCAATGGACCTTCGTTCAGGATATTGGCAAATAGAAGTCGACGAAGCAGATAGAGAAAAAACTGCCTTTATCATCCCTGACGGACTCTACAAATTCCTAGTCATGCCCTTTGGCCTGTGCAATGCCCCTGCAACATTCGAGCGCATGATGGACAAGATATTGAAAGGCCTGAAATGGACGATAGCCCTCTGTTATTTAGACGACATCGTGGTGTATTCCAAATCGTTCAACGAACATTTACACCGGCTTGAAATCATACTACAATGTCTCGACAAGGCCGAGCTACGCCTCAACCCAAAAAAGTGCCTTTTCGGAACCAAACGAATCAGAGTGTTTGGACACCTCGTCGATAGTAGGGTATTTATCCCGATCCAGAAAAGATTGACGCTATCGCCAAGTTTCCGACCCCAAAATCTATAACAGATGTGAGAAGCTTCATTGGCCTATGTTCCTATTATCGTTGATTTATCGAAAATTTTGCTGTGAAAGCTGCTCCTTTACACGAAGTCCTCAAAAAAGATAATAAATTCATGTGGAACTCTGACCAACAGGATGCTTTTGATTCCTTGAAAAAAGCATTGATGTCTGAACCTGTTCTTGCCTATTTCGAAGAACAACTGCCAACCGAGCTTCATACTGACGCCAGCGGTTATGGAATTGGAGCTGTCCTCGTACAGATCAACGATGGGAAAGAGCGGCCAGTTGGTTATGCTTCAAGAACTTTATCTAAGGCGGAGAAGAATTACTCAACAACGGAAAGAGAATGCTTGGCCGCAATATGGGCCATCAACAAATTTCGACCGTACCTTTTTGGTCGTGAGTTTGTCATCGTCACTGACCACCACGCTCTTTGCTGGTTATCTAATCTGAAGGACCCGACAGGAAGACTAGCAAGATGGGCTTTAAAACTCCAAGAATACAATGTAACGGTTGTTTATAAAAGTGGACGCAAACACCAAGATGCCGACTGTCTTTCTCGAAATCCTCTCCAACTTGAATCGGAAGAAGCATACAATGATGAGGATGATGATATACCCTCAATAACTGCTCTGACGTGCTTCGAGGCTGAACAAAGAAAAGACCCTAAAATTTGTAAATTAATAGAGGAAACAGAAAGATTTGGTGCCGAATCGAAAGGATATGAAATGTTAAAAGGAACCTTATACAAAAAGAATTTCGACCCCCTGGGAAACCAACACCTTTTAGTTATTCCCAAGCACTTACGCTTAGAACTACTGAAAAGTTTACACGACGCTCCCACAGCAGGTCATCTTGGATTTTCGAAAGAAAGAGGAAGTACATCAGAAATTGACCCAAAAGCTGAAATTGAAAGCCAATCGGATCTAGAAGTATCTGAAGTGTTAAACGAGCCATCAGAAAGTGGAGTGATAATTTCTAGAAGAGGAAGACCAAGGTATATTAGAACGGGAAAACTTGGCCGACCAAGAAAGGAATATCCTACAGCAAATTTATCCACGCAAGAATTTTCAGAAGTGAAGTACTCCCCAGATCCAAAAGACGCAGAGGAAGCGCTGTCTGGAAAAGATTCTTATTTTTGGAGGAAAGCAATGAAGGAGGAGTTTGATTCATTGATTGAAAACAAAACTTGGGAACTGGTTGATCCCCCTAAGGGCCAAAACGTAATTGGAAGCAAATGGGTATTCAAAAAAAAAGTACAGTAGTGATGGTTCTCTTGAGCGCCATAAGGCTCGTCTTGTAGCAAAGGGGTTTTCACAGCAGTACGGAATCGACTACGAAGAAACATTTGCTCCAGTAGTGCGCCAAAGTACAATTCGAGTATTTTTTCGCTTTGGCTGTAGAATACAACTTGATAGTCCACCAAATGGATGTTCAATCTGCTTACTTGAACGGAGAAATTAAGGAAGAAGTTTATATGGCACAGCCAGAGAACTTTGTATCAAGAAAATATCCAGAGAAGGTATGTCGACTCAAGAAGGCCATTTATGGGTTAAAACAAGCTGGAATAGTTTGGCATGAAAAGATTGACACTGAATTAAAACATTTGGGACTGAAGCAAATTCAATCTGACAACTGTGTCTACATCAAACATCATGAAGGCATTCTTCTGGTGGCAATCTATGTTGATGATTTGATAATTGCAGCTGAAAGAGAAGACACGTTGATATCCTTTAAAGAAAGTATGAAGAAGATATTCAAAATAAAGGATCTTGGAAAGATAAATTATTGTTTGGGTACAAGAATACAAACGGAAAAGGATGGCTCAATATCCATAGATCAAGAGAAATATATTGAAGAACTTCTGGCGAAATATAGGATGAAAGAGGCCAAGCCGATTTCTACACCCATGGACTCGAACTCCAAGTTAACAAAGATTTCATCTATAGAGGGTGAGAATGAGCCAGTAAAAAAGGTAGAATACCAATCACTGATTGGATCATTAATATATCTTTCAGTGTCGACAAGGCCTGATATAGCCTATGCGGTTAGTGCTTTGGGACAGTTCAGCAATGATCCTAGGAGACAGCACTGGAATGCGGCCAAGCGTGTCCTCCGCTATCTAAAGGGCACTTTATGTTTGAAAATAACTTACGGGAAAACTAATGAGACCCTTTATGGTTATGTCGACGCTGATTGGGGTGGAAACCTCGCGGATAGAAAATCTCAAACGGGACTTGTTTTCTTCTTAGCAGGAGGTCCAATAGCTTGGGAATCGAAGAAGCAGCAGACTGTCGCTCTTTCGAGCACGGAATCTGAGTACATAGCACTTTGTGAAGCGGGAAAGGAGGCAGTCTATCTTAGAACGCTGTTGGATGAGATGGGATTTGGTGAATTATTGAATGAACCTACGGTTTTAAAGACTGATAACCAAGGCGCTCAACAGCTGGCGAGAAATCCAGTCCATCATGCCAGAACTAAACACATTGACATCAAATGGCATTACATTAGAAGCATTTGCAGCGATGGTCTTATCGAAGTCGTTCACACACCAACCCAGGAAAATGTTGCCGACATCCTTACTAAAGGTCTGCCAAGAGTCTTGTATGATAAACATGTTGCTGGATTTGGAATGTAGAAATGTGATAAATTGAGAGGAAGTGTTGAAATTGACAATTATCTCGCATTTCTATGAATATAAATAATTATCATCGGACCAGTGACTTGCTACTCTGTGGTGTTGCTCTAGATATATATAGCTGTTGGTTGGATAGAGTAGACGCAGGAAATAAACTATAAAAAAAATCCGCAAGTAAATAATATGCCACCGATTGTAATTAAATCGACGATCGGACCAACCGGCGAGAAACTATGCATAATCGAAGCCTCCTTAATAACGAAGATCCTAGACAAATGTGGAATCGAGTATAAGCTTGAGGAAACGGTTCAATCAAAGAAGAGAACTCGCGGCTCCCAATCGGATGACTCAAGATCGCCAACTAGGAGCGAGCGTAATCTGAAGACGCCTAGAATGGACATCGATGAACAAAGTCCCGCCACTGGAATTTCTCAACAAATGAACACAGCTCACCCACCTCAAGACGATGAAGAAAATAACGACAACGATGGCCCATGGACCACAGTCACTAACGTGAAAAAACCGAGAATTCCTCCTGTTATTGCAGAAAATGTAGCAGATTGGAAGCTTCTTTGCCAAGAACTAAAAGGCTTGTGCACGGAACCATTCCAAGTCACGATTTCTGGCAAAAAGCACATAATTAAATCGAAAAACATAGGCGACTTCAAAAAAATCAGGGAGTATGTACAAAAAAATAATGGAGGATATTCCTACAGACTACAGGAGGAAAAACCACTGAAAGTGGTATTGAAGGGGGTAACAACAGCCTTCAAAGAAGAAGACGTCGTAACTGAACTGGTCTCAATGGGCTTCACTGAGGTCATTGTCAAAAGACTCCATAGACAATCGACCAAAATACCGATGAATATAGTCCTAGTAGAGCTACCGAAAAATGAACAAAATAAACGAATCTATGGAATAACCGAAATACTTTACCAAAAAATAGTCGTGGAATCATTCAGGACTACAAAACGAGTGACCCAATGCTTTAACTGCCAGGGCTTTGGGCATGGCCAGCTAAACTGTTTTTTGAAGCCCAAATGCGTCAAGTGTGCTGAAGAACACCATTCGAAGGATTGTCCAAGAAAGTCGAAACAGCTCCCACCAAAGTGCGCTAACTGTGGAGAGGCGCACACATCCAATTACCGCGGATGCCAAAATTTTCCGAAGCCACAACAACAGCAGCTAAAGCCTCCCAGACAAAACTCCCCTAACACCATACCTCAAGCAAGCTCCACTAAAACAGAAGAAGCAACTGTTGAAAAACAAAAGGCAAGTTACGCTGAAACTGCAAAAAAGAAAACTACTCGCTCTGACACCAGGGAACTGTGCGAAAAGTTATTAGAAATTATCAAAACTTACTTACAATGAAAGGCAAATTACCTTTGAAAATCGTTTTCTGGAATTGCAACGGAATCAAACTCAAAAAAGAAGAATTTCTACATTTTTTAGAAGAAAACTCAATAGACATGGCACTGCTCAGTGAAACACACTTAAAACCATCTGTCGACCTCAAACTCAGAAACTATCAGACAATAAGAGACGATAGAATCGTTGGAAGGGGCGGTGGAACGGCAATAATTCTAAAAAACTATCTTAAATATAAAAAAGTGCTGATTCAAACATCTAACATGGAAAACACCACAATTCTAATGAAACCAGATGGAAGGGCAGTAGTGCAGATATCGTCAATCTATAAGAAACCCGATCTACCACTCCTGGAGGAAGATCTGAATCTCTTGTTAGAGAATAATCAATCAGTAATCGCTGCAGGAGACTGGAACTCCAAGCACCCTCTTTGGGGCTCAAGAACCTCCAATAATAGCGGAACCGTGCTTCATAATTTTTCCGAAAAAGAAAACCTGGACATTGTCGCACCTTCTTCACCCACGCACTACAGTCCTTTGGGTAATCCAGACTTTCTAGACATCGCAATTCTTAGAAACATCCCCTGGACTTCGAGGATTAAGACCCTGGATGCCTTATCTTCAGATCACCTCCCAGTAATCCTAGAGCTGACCTGCCCGAAGGATGAATTCACGACTAGGGCTTGCCGACTCACTAACTGGGTACACTTCCAACAAGACTTAATTTCCAGTACGCCTCCTAGAGTACCCTTGAAAACGGAAGCCAATATTGACTCAGCAGTGACCATACTAAATGATAAAATCTACAACAGCTACTCGAAAAACACAGTTATATCATCCTCTTCATCAAAACAGAACCCCTCGACCAAGGCCTTGATAAAAGAAAAGAATAAAGCTCGTAAGAGATGGCAAGCAACCTGGGATCCAGCCCATAGAGCCATTTATTTAAACCTACAGGGAAAAGTTAACAAAGCACTCAAATCCGACTCCACCGAGAACTGGAATCAATTCATACACAAGATTGAATCAAGCCCAAAGGACTTCTGGAGAAAAACAAAACCCATCAGGAAAAAAACGGAAAGGATCTCAAGCTTATTAACGAACGGCAAAACCTTATTGACCGACAAAGAAATCGGAAATGAACTTGCAGAACACTTCTCCAACCAGTTCTCCAAGGAAAAAGAAGACCAACCAAATATAACTTATAATCACCAACAAGAAAAAATGCTCACAATGACGACACCAAATGAAGTCAAAGAAGTGATTAAATACTTAGCTAACCACAAAGCTCCTGGCCATGACAATATCACTCCGCAAATGGCCAAGAATCTTCCCATCAAATGGATTGTATTTCTAGCTGGAGTATTCAACGCCGCACTGCACTTGTGTTACTACCCCAAAGTCTGGAAGCATGCTATCATAATTCCAATTCCAAAAAAATCCGCTAAATCCCCTGAAGATCTAAGACCTATCAGCCTCCTCCCCACCATCGGCAAAATTTACGAAAGAATTATTTTACGTAGACTTCAGATGTACTTGGACAACTCTAACTTCATCATCCCGCAGCAATTCGGATTTAGAAGGGGGCATTCAACAACTCACCAACTCATTGCAGTTCTGGACTACATCCAGATAAGAAGATCCCACAAGGAAGTGGTAGGTGCTGTCTTTCTAGATTTTGCGAAAGCATTTGATAAAGTTTGGCATAATGGCCTTATAAAGAAACTCACAAAACACCAGTTTCCAAGTGACATTATCAATTTTATGCAGAATTATCTACAGGGCAGGACATTTTCAGTCAAGCAAGGAAATTTTATAACTGAACCAAAGCCAATCCAGACTGGAGTACCTCAAGGCTCTATCCTCGGACCCTACCTTTTCAATATTTACATTAATGACATCCCACTGCACTCTAAATGTAAACTTAAGCTCTTCGCAGATGACACAGCAATTTTATTTAACTCTAAATCAGTCAACCTATTGGTTACTCAGCTTCAGAATTACCTAAATGACATAATCAAATGGTGCGATGAGTGGAAACTAGACATTAACCCAACTAAGACTCAAGCAATACTTTTTCCCCCAAGAGATAACAAAAAATTCAAGCCACAAACCAACTTGACAGTAAACTCAAGCACTATTAGTTGGGCCGACCATGCCAAGTATCTTGGTGTCACTTTGGATTCGAAATTAAAATTTAACCTACATGTCCAAAACACCATAAGAAAGGCAAAGATAGCCAAAATATCTCTATCAAGCCTGCTCAATTTTAAAAGTAATTTAACAACAAAGCATAAATTCACGTTGTACAAAACCTGTATTCTACCCATCATCACGTATGCACTACCAGTCTGGGGCAAATATATCACACCTACGGATAAAAAAAGAATAGATGCCTTCATGAGGATTTGCTTACGAACCACTATAGGAGCCCCATTCAATCTTTCAAACAAAATTCTCAAAGAAGATCTCAACCAGCCTAATCTAGAAGAGATTTATCAAGACTCTGCAACAAGACTATTCTCTCAATTTCAAAAATCATCAAATCCAACTATACAAGAAATTGTTCAAAATCAAGGTGACCTCAGCCACCGAATCCGACGACCTGGACCCAATGGCTAGCTGACAGCCAAACACCCAACAACTGCCCTCCTGTAAGGTTCCGGGGGCCACTCCAGCATTACAACTCGCAATGTGTAAATAATCTGGACAAGGTGACTCGCGAGCTGTGCTCGAATGTAACACCTGCAAATTGAGATGAAATAAATAAATAAAAGAGTAGACGCATTTCTTCCAGTTGTTATTGTGTTGTTTGCCTGTATTAGCGACTTTAAGTTTAAGTCCAATAAATATCCTTCAGATATATCATATTGTCCTCTTCATTTTATCAATTTTCAAATAATATTCGTTAATTAAAATAATATTTTGAATAATAATTTTAATTATAATTTACTAGCGGATGTGTACCCGGCTTCGCCCGGGTTTTATCCGAGTGAAAGTTTGCCTAACGAATATTATTGATAATAATATTCGGGAACACACAGAATATTATGATAATATAATTAGTTATGTCATATATTTATATAATATATGAAATTTATTTTTAGAGCAAACATATCCACTCTCTACTGAATAGATTTTAAGTTTGCTTAACAATGATTCTAGCAAACATCCAATCACTACTGAATCTATACTTGTCTACCTTCTCGATAATTTTTTTCCCGGTCCCTTGAAAAATACTCGATAAGTTGAAAAAAAATCTGTATTAATTGGTCCACTCGGTAATTTGAAGTTGAAGGAATAGTATCTTGCCACATACGAAGATTTGTAAATAACTGTATTTAGCGAATGTACCCGGCTTCGCACTGTTTTTATTCGAGTAAAAGTTTGCCTAACGAACATTTGTTAAAACGATTCTAGAAAACATCCAATCCACCTATATATTGATTTATAAACGTATATAAATATAAATATTGTTATATGCGTTTAAATATATTTTTGAAACACATAATTTTTTGAAAACATTTATTATATTTTAAATAAGATATTGTCACTTTTGTGAATTTGATAATTAATTATTTCTTTTTTCTTAATGAATTACATATATTAATTTAAAATTTCATTTTTGTTATCATCATCACATACAATGTAATTTTTTTATATAAACAAACGATAATAAACAACAATTAGGGGCTCAAAAATCATTTATTATGGTTAGCAGCTCCGTAAATAAAGATATTTTCACAACGACAATTAAAGTTGCATCATCATTTTTATAAAACAACAGCAAATTAAATTAACAATGTAAAAATATATTTTAACATTACATTTTAACATTTAACACAAAATCGCTACAATTTTTTCTTTAAATATATATTAATATTGAAATGCCAAGTATTTTTTACGTCATTGGAACATTATATTACTAAATTCTCAAATTAAATTTATTATACTTGGAAAACATTTTAAGCATTGTTACAATTTAAAAATATAATTTCACCAGACACCGCTAGAGGCGCTGCTTGCGAGTGAAAGTAGAAAATTTGCAAATAAAATTGCAAAGAATATTTATTTCAAATCAAATTCAAACCAGAAATCTTCCCAGTAGTATAGTAAATAACTTCCTAAAGTTTCACGGCGATTGGATAATCTTACCTTTTAAAAACATTCATCGTGTGAACAAACTAACATTCATCGTGTAAACAAACCACGTGTTAATTATTAACCAATCAAATTCATTTATCGTCGCGACCAGTGCTGCGCCCAAGCGGTAAAAGACTGGAACTAACGCTTTTTGGTTTTTTATTTAAAAAAAAAGCACATTAACTTTTTTAGTTTTTTGAATAGCCTATATGTTAAACGAAATCTTCAGCTACCTACATGCGAAATTCCATAATGATTGAGTCAGTAGATTTTGCGTGAAGCGATAACAAACATCGATTTCGCATTTCATTTTTATAGATATAAGGATAAGGATTTATTATTTATTTTTTTAAATTTGTGGAATATTATAGAATTTTTAATTTTTTTTATCACAGAGTGTGTGACCAGATAAAGATTTATTATTATTTTTTATTTTTTTGTCATGATGATTTTTTTTTGGTCTGTTATACAGCAGAAAAATATATGAAAAAAAAATCATAAATTATATTTGACTCTCAATACACCAATTTATAAAGATTTGTTCATTACGAGTAAACGCAAATATCTATCATTGCTCAAATACAAAAAGAACAAATACTCTGATTCTGTTCAAGCTGCCCTTAGCAATGTTAGGGACTCTGCCGAATTTTGGAAAATAATTGCGTCCTTTAAGAAACGGAATAACACAAAAGGGAATATTGACATCTCAGAGTGGGAATCCTTTTATCAGGGTTTATTGTCGCCTCCTCAAAGAGTTGAGGCTGATGTACCTACTCTACTAATTCCTATTGACCCCGAGCTGGACGCCGAAATTTCACTTTTGGAAATTGCGAGGGAAATCGCTAGCTTAAAAAACAATAAAGCAGCAAGTTACGATAGTATACCAAATGAAGCTATCAAAGCCCTACCTGAGAATAGTTTAATCCTTTTATCTAACTTATTCAATAAAATATTAACTGAATCCCAAGTTCCTTCACAGTGATCAAAAACCATCATCCAACCAATATTCAAAAATGTCCGAATATACCATCAAATTATAGGGGCATTGCCCTTATAAGTAACTTGTCAAAACTTTTTACATCCATATTAAAAATAGACTAAGTAATTGGATTGAAAATAGAAAACTCATTGCGGAAAACCAGGCAAAATTCAGAAGGGGCTACTCGTGCCAACACCATATCTTCACGCTTACATCACTAATCCAAAAGGAGGAAACTTTACGCATTCTTTGTTGATCTTAAAAAAGCGTTTAATACAGTTCCACATCTACTATTAGGGAGAAAGCTTGCGCTTGTTGGTTTAAGTGGGCGATTTATCAAACTTATACAGAACTACTATGTTCAAATGATGGCAGCGGTCAGATGGAACGGCTCTTTTAGATAATTTATCAAAATACAATCAGGTGTTCTTCAGGGTGTACCTCTTTCACCGTATTTATTTATTATTTTCATTAACGATCTGGTTGCTACGCTGGATGATTCTGACCTGCCAGGTATATACTTACCGGGCCATGGAACTATGCACCTCCTCCTGTTCACGGATGATATAGTCCTCTTTGGTTACTTAAACAAAATAAACAAGACAGGAAAGGAGCTTCTTAAAATTTAATAATCGCGAGCTTTCGGACCGTGACGTCCTTCAACTGGCTATAGAATAAAAGTGTGAACAACTATATATAGAGCTAAGAAATACTAATTTACATATTGGAATTTAAAAGTATACAACTAAATTAACATACTGCAGAGATCAACCAAGATTGCATATTTAAATGTGAATTAAAATATAACGGCGTATACTATTGTGATTATGAGGGATAAGAAAGAAAGAAAGTAACTATGTATTTTTGATGTTGAAGGCATGATGACGGGAGGAATTTGGATAAGGTACTATTTCAACAGAATATGATATGAGTCAGGTATATCGATATGTCTGTTGATGCTCTTGCATTGTAATGATATCATGGCCTCCAGGATCAATCTTTGATATTTGCTATTGATGTTCTTATAATGGATGGTTGGATTGGATAAATTAAACGAGTGACCTGTATTTGAGATATGGGTATATATTTGGGATGTTATGTTCTTATTGGTTATGTTCCTGCTGTGTTCATTCATTCTGATGGCCGCAGATCTACCCGTTTCCCCCACGTAAATGGCGGAGCATTTGGCGACATGGGACGGCATAGACCGCGCCTTCAGAATTACCTTTGTTGGTGGGTTTGTTAGATCGGGTTATAGGGTTTCTGGTTATGGAGGCGATGTTAGGGTTATTGTAGTAGAATGTATTGATGCCGTATGGTTTCAGTATTGAAGCTATAGCGACTGACTGTGGACTGTAGGGGAGAGTGCAGTGATCTTTGTTTATTTGTGCCGGTTTTGTATAATTTGGGTTGTAAAAGTGTCTGTTGATGAATGAGATTGGGTAATTGGCTTTTGTCAAATGGGCTATTATCTTTGATTTCTCTATGTTTTGGAATATGTTAAGTGAACAATGTGTGAAGATCCGCTTGGTAAGGGTCTTCACTAAGCTAATTTTATGGGTAATGGGGCAGTGGGAGCTATAATGTGTGTAGTGTGGGGCTGAGTTGTTCTTATAGTAAACGGTAGTGTGCAAGAAGTTATTGGTACGGATTATTAAGATATCAAGGAAGGGAAGGACAAGAGAGGTTTCAGTTTCATATGTGAAAGAGATATCGGGATGAAATGAGTTTAGGTCCTTAAGTATATGGCTAACTGAGTCTATTTTTGTGAAGCAGAATATATCGTCTATGTAGCGTTTCCAGAAGTATATGCTAGAGGATTGCTGTTGATTGATCCTTTCATCCAATGACACCATTACAATCTCTGCAACAATGGATGATAGTGGGCTGCCCATAGGGGAGCCCCTAATTTGTTTATAATATTGATGATTAAATGTAAAGATGTTCATATCCAAGCAAAGGAATTAAATTAATAATGTAATCGGCTGTGTGGGTGTCTATTGGTATGTTATATAAAAGTTTTCTGAGCTCACTTATAATGAGTGGGTGGGGAAGGGATAAATAGAGGGATTTCACATCAAATGAGACCATAATATGGTCTTTAGGTACTTTTAACTTGGTAATTTCTTTTATAAAGCTTGGGGTGTTAGTAATGGCATGTGTACCAGGTTTCGAATGGAGGATAGGAGATAGAAAATTTGAGAGGAATTTGGAAACAGCATATGCGGGTGATTGGTGGTAAGCAATAACGGGGCGTAGGGGTACTGAGGGCTTATGCGTTTTAGGTAGGCAATAGATGTAAGCGTTACTGTTAAGGTTGGAGATGAAGGTAGAATATTGGTCCTGGGATATATGCTTAGATCTTTTCAAACGTAATAAGGAGGTTCTAAACTTTCTGATTGCTGTGGTGTTGTCCTGAGGTGTTATTGGTGAAAAAATGGATGTATCGCTTAAGATATCATGCATCTTCGATGCATAATCTGCGGTGTTCAAGATTACTATGTCAGAACCTTTATCAGATCTAGTAATAACAATGGAGGTATTTTGTTTAAGTTTCTTAATGGTTTGGTACAGACCTTTTGATTCCTTAGTATGGGGAACGGGTTTCTGTAGGATGGAAGTAACAGCTTGGCGGATCTTGAAAGTGTCTTGATGGCTAAGGGACTTTATGGCTGGCTCAAGGCAGGAAATGATGCGGGGAATGTCTGGTGTCTTAGGCAATCTGAACTTCAATCCCAACGATAAGAGTCGGTTTTCTGATGGAGTCAATGATTCTGAGGACAGGTTAATGATACCTTTGATATCCTGATTGTTCGTTATGTTGCAAGATTCAGGGAAGTTATATCTATTGACCCAATAATTTAATTTAGAACGGTGGCGCTTGGTTATGGTAATAATTTGGTTTTGCACAGCTCTTGTGATGGAGGTGATTTCATGTTCGGGAAGAAGTTTTGTCAGGAGGTAAATCAGGCCTTTGATGCACTTGGAGATGAATCGGATATTGGAGAAGCATCCCTTAGTTCTGGATTTGAGAAGTTGCATCTGAGCATGTCGGACTATTTGCGCGGAGAAAGGATTGCCGACCGGATCTTTGATTCTTAGAGACGGGGGTATGAAATTAGCTTGTTCACAAATCTGGTTGAATTTTAAATGGCATCTCCACTTAGAAACTTGTAGAGATTTCTTTTTCAATTGCCGTATGTATAGAGGAAGATCTTCACTAGACGGATTCATGATAAGAATAAAGGTTAAAGGTAAATCGACACAATCAACTCTCCAAAATTTAGACACTTAAACAAAATAAGTCCAAACCAATCACTCGCATATGCTGTTTCCAAATTCCTCTCAAATTTTCTATCTCCTATCCTCCATTCGAAACCTGGTACACATGCCATTACTAACACCCCAAGCTTTATAAAAGAAATTACCAAGTTAAAAGTACCTAAAGACCATATTATGGTCTCATTTGATGTGAAATCCCTCTATTTATCCCTTCCCCACCCACTCATTATAAGTGAGCTCAGAAAACTTTTATATAACATACCAATAGACACCCACACAGCCGATTACATTATTAATTTAATTCCTTTGCTTGGATATGAACATCTTTACATTTAATCATCAATATTATAAACAAATTAGGGGCTCCCCTATGGGCAGCCCACTATCATCCATTGTTGCAGAGATTGTAATGGTGTCATTGGATGAAAGGATCAATCAACAGCAATCCTCTAGCATATACTTCTGGAAACGCTACATAGACGATATATTCTGCTTCACAAAAATAGACTCAGTTAGCCATATACTTAAGGACCTAAACTCATTTCATCCCGATATCTCTTTCACATATGAAACTGAAACCTCTCTTGTCCTTCCCTTCCTTGATATCTTAATAATCCGTACCAATAACTTCTTGCACACTACCGTTTACTATAAGAACAACTCAGCCCCACACTACACACATTATAGCTCCCACTGCCCCATTACCCATAAAATAAGCTTAGTGAAGACCCTTACCAAGCGGATCTTCACACATTGTTCACTTAACATATTCCAAAACATAGAGAAATCAAAGATAATAGCCCATTTGACAAAAGCCAATTACCCAATCTCATTCATCAACAGACACTTTTACAACCCAAATTATAAAAAACCGGCACAAATAAACAAAGATCACTGCACTCTCCCCTACAGTCCACAGTCAGTCGCTATAGCTTCAATACTGAAACCATACGGCATCAATACATTCTACTACAATAACCCTAACATCGCCTCCATAACCAGAAACCCTATAACCCGATCTAACAAACCCACCAACAATAGTAATTCTGAAGGCGCGGTCTATGCCGTCCCATGTCGCCAATGCTCCGCCATTTACGTGGGGGAAACGGGTAGATCTGCGGCCATCAGAATGAATGAACACAGCAGGAACATAACCAATAAGAACATAACATCCCAAATATATACCCATATCTCAAATACAGGTCACTCGTTTAATTTATCCAATCCAACCATCCATTATAAGAACATCAATAGCAAATATCAAAGATTGATCCTGGAGGCCATGATGTCATTACAATGCAATAGCATCAACAGACATATCGATATACCTGACTCATACCATATTCTGTTGAAATAGTACCTTATCCAAATTCCTCCCGTCATCATGCCTTCAACATCAAAAAAATACATAGTTACTTTCTTTCTTTCTTATCCCTCATAATCACAATAGTATACGCCGTTATATTTTAATTCACATTTAAATATGCAATCTTGGTTGATCTCTGCAGTATGTTAATTTAGTTGTATACTTTTAAATTCCAATATGTAAATTAGTATTTCTTAGCTCTATTATATAGTTGTTCACACTTTTATTCTATAGCCAGTTGAAGGACGTCACGGTCCGAAAGCTCGCGATTATTAAATTTTAAGAAGCTCCTCTCCTGTCTTGTTTATTTTGTTTAAGTATCTAAATTTTGGAGAGTTGATTGTGTCGATTTACCTTTAACCTTTATTCTTATCATGAATCCGTCTAGTGAAGATCTTCCTCTATACATACGGCAATTGAAAAAGAAATCTCTACAAGTTTCTAAGTGGAGATGCCATTTAAAATTCAACCAGATTTGTGAACAAGCTAATTTCATACCGCCGTCTCTAAGAATCAAAGATCCGGTCGGCAATCCTTTCTCCGCGCAAATAGTCCGACATGCTCAGATGCAACTTCTCAAATCCAGAACTAAGGGATGCTTCTCCAATATCCGATTCATCTCCAAGTGCATCAAAGGCCTGATTTACCTCCTGACAAAACTTCTTCCCGAACATGAAATGGTTGATCTAATCACCTCCATCACAAGAGCTGTGCAAAACCAAATTATTACCATAACCAAGCGCCACCGTTCTAAATTAAATTATTGGGTCAATAGATATAACTTCCCTGAATCTTGCAACATAACGAACAATCAGGATATCAAAGGTATCATTAACCTGTCCTCAGAATCATTGACTCCATCAGAAAACCGACTCTTATCGTTGGGATTGAAGTTCAGATTGCCTAAGACACCAGACATTCCCCGCATCATTTCCTGCCTTGAGCCAGCCATAAAGTCCCTTAGCCATCAAGACACTTTCAAGATCCGCCAAGCTGTTACTTCCATCCTACAGAAACCCGTTCCCCATACTAAGGAATCAAAAGGTCTGTACCAAACCATTAAGAAACTTAAACAAAATACCTCCATTGTTATTACTAGATCTGATAAAGGTTCTGACATAGTAATCTTGAACACCGCAGATTATGCATCGAAGATGCATGATATCTTAAGCGATACATCAATTTTTTCACCAATAACACCTCAGGACAACACCACAGCAATCAGAAAGTTTAGAACCTCCTTATTACGTTTGAAAAGATCTAAGCATATATCCCAGGACCGATATTCTACCTTCATCTCCAACCTTAACAGTAACGCTTACATCTATGGCCTACCTAAAACGCATAAGCCCTCAGTACCCCTACGCCCCGTTATTGCTTACCACCAATCACCCGCATATGCTGTTTCCAAATTCCTCTCAAATTTTCTATCTCCTATCCTCCATTCGAAACCTGGTACACATGCCATTACTAACACCCCAAGCTTTATAAAAGAAATTACTAAGTTAAAAGTACCTAAAGACCATATTATGGTCTCATTTGATGTGAAATCCCTCTATTTATCCCTTCCCCACCCACTCATTATAAGTGAGCTCAGAAAACCTTTATATAACATACCAATAGACACCCACACAGCCGATTACATTATTAATTTAACCTCCCTTTGCTTGGATATGAACATCTTTACATTTAATCATCAATATTATAAACAAATTAGGGGCTCCACTATGGGCAGCCCACTATCATCCATTGTTGCAGAGATTGTAATGGTGTCATTGGATGAAAGGATCAATCAACAGCAATCCTCTAGCATATACTTCTGGAAACGCTACATAGACGATATATTCTGCATCACAAAAATAGACTCATTTAGCCATATACTTAAGGACCTAAACTCATTTCATCCCGATATCTCTTTCACATATGAAACTGAAACCTCTCTTGTCCTTCCCTTCCTTGATATCTTAATAATCCGTACCAATAACTTCTTGCACACTACCGTTTACTATAAGAACAACTCAGCCCCACACTACACACATTATAGCTCCCACTGCCCCATTACCCATAAAATAAGCTTAGTGAAGACCCTTACCAAGCGGATCTTCACACATTGTTCACTTAACATATTCCAATACATAGAGAAATCAAAGATAATAGCCCATTTGACAAAAGCCAATTACCCAATCTCATTCATCAACAGACACTTTTACAACCCAAATTATACAAAACCGGCACAAATAAACAAAGATCACTGCACTCTCCCCTACAGTCCACAGTCAGTCGCTATAGCTTCAATACTGAAACCATACGGCATCAATACATTCTACTACAATAACCCTAACATCGCCTCCATAACCAGAAACCCTATAACCCGATCTAACAAACCCACCAACAAAGGTAATTCTGAAGGCGCGGTCTATGCCGTCCCATGTCGCCAATGCTCCGCCATTTACGTGGGGGAAACGGGTAGATCTGCGGCCATCAGAATGAATGAACACAGCAGGAACATAACCAATAAGAACATAACATCCCAAATATATACCCATATCTCAAATACAGGTCACTCGTTTAATTTATCCAATCCAACCATCCATTATAAGAACATCAATAGCAAATATCAAAGATTGATCCTGGAGGCCATGATATCATTACAATGCAATAGCATCAACAGACATATCGATATACCTGACTCATACCATATTCTGTTGAAATAGTACCTTATCCAAATTCCTCCCGTCATCATGCCTTCAACATCAAAAATACATAGTTACTTTCTTTCTTTCTTATCCCTCATAATCACAATAGTATACGCCGTTATATTTTAATTCACATTTAAATATGCAATCTTGGTTGATCTCTGCAGTATGTTAATTTAGTTGTATACTTTTAAATTCCAATATGTAAATTAGTATTTCTTAGCTCTATATATAGTTGTTCACACTTTTATTCTATAGCCAGTTGAAGGACGTCACGGTCCGAAAGCTCGCGATTATTAAATTTTAAGAAGCTCCTCTCCTGTCTTGTTTATTTTGTTTAAGTATCTAAATTTTGGAGAGTTGATTGTGTCGATTCCTCTTTGGTGAATCCAAGATAAATCTCCAAATAAAGATTAAATCAATAAAAATAGATTTTAAGGAAAATGGTTTAACTCTGAACCAATCCAAGTCTAAAATCGTAGTGTTTCGAAATGGTGGCTGCTTGGCCAGATCTGACGTTTGGTTTTGGGGCCAACAACCCTTGACAGTATCTTCAAAATATACGTACCTTGGCTACCCCTTAACTACCAAGAATCCAACTGCTTACGTGGTGCAGCACTTTAAAAGCAAAGCTTTGGTTGCTACAAACGCAGTATGGAGAATACTATCTAAGTCAAGAACCAAATCGTTCGGAGCAGTGATGAAACTACTTGACTCCATAGTTTTATCCACGTTGTTATACTCGGCCCAACTGTGGGCGACGAATCAGATAAGAGTTGTAAACCAGATCCAGGATATTTTTCTACGGCGATTTCTTGACCTTCCCAAATATACTCCGGGCTACATCTTACGGACAGAAACCGGAAGGATGTCCCTTGAATTAAACATTACGAAATTGATTCTAGAGTTCTGGATACGGATTTTAAAAAATAGACAGGACAAGATTACCTTATGTTTGCTTGTCCCAGCTCTGGAAAGTTTCAATAGTGGGAAAAGCGGGAAACAACTTTATTCATAACCTGAATAACATCATTTACTCTAGGGGTTTTTCTTTTCTTAAGAACTGTGAAGATTATATGGTTGTGCGAGGAGAAATGCCTAGAATAGTTCAAACCACAGTGGACCAGCTACTCCAATTTGACCGAGCTAAGATACAAAATTCAACTCATTTTATTCACTATCAATCTCTAAGTAGCTACTTCATGACGGAGGACTACTTACTATCAAACCTCTCTTTGAAAATTAAACGATTTATAGCCCGTCAAAGGATTCTATGGCTACTTTTCCGCGAGGATATCACGGGATTTTGGAACAGCGACCCTTTAAATTTCTACTTCTGAAATGTTGGCATCCAAGACAATTTGGTCCAATATCTATTCCATTGCCCATTCCTACATGAAAAGAGACTGGAAATTCGCGAAATTTCGGGGCTAACTCACTACAATGGACAACATGTATATAAAAGTTTTACTACTCTCCTGCTGGATAAAACATTTGTTTATAAATATTTTAAATTTTTGAAGGCGATTGATAAAATGAGAGAAGAAGTGCTCAACTCCACAGATAATGGCTGAGTGCTCCCCCTCCCCTCTAAATTGCTTTTCCTCCTTACTCATGTACATATATAACCTTTTAGGGGAATCCCCTTGTAAGACAAAAGTGTCTTAGTAAAGGTTTTTTTTGTTGTTGTTGTAATATATCAGACTTCAAACACAAACCATTGTATTATGATGCATTATGCATTTATATTATATATTTAATATATTTATAATTCAAGTCTGATATATTAGATTGCGTCCTGTAGATTTATTTATAGGAAAAATTTCCGAGATACCAGGTTGACACTGCGAATTCCTAGGAGAGCTACCGTCTGAAATCTTTGGTATAGGAAAGCTGAGAAGATGAAATGATCCGCAGTTTTTGGTCTTAATTCTGGTTATAGGAGAAAATCAGGTCCTTTTAAAAAATTTCGCATAGTATGCGTGTACATAGCCATGGTCAGTTAAGATGGCCTATTGGCATGAATATAATTCTGAGATTGCTGGCTTTGTAATCCCTATTGTATATTGTAGCGAGTAATTTATTATTCATTTAACAGAGTATAATATTTATGTTTATATTTTACTACTCTGTAAACTTCCCTCATTGCTTATCTTTTTTTTTTTATCATTCATAGCTTAAAGAAAAAGGCATCTCCTTATCGTGCATCTGAAAGTTGCTGATGGCTTGCGCCATCAGCGTATTTTTTTTTCGATTTATAGTTTGTTCTTATCTTTAATAAATTGCTGTTTCATCCCTAAGTTTGTCTTTCATAATTTTACACGTGGCATTTTGATGGAGATGCTGCGTAAATTAGAGAAGACAAAACTGAAGATCGCCGAGAAGACCTAGGGGCCATGGGTGCTGTGATCCACATTTTCTGGCTCGAGGATTCCACCGCCGTGTCAAAGCCAAGACTTCCTTCCAAGATGATGATGTCCCTTTAGACGATACGACTACAAAGCGGCTCTTCACGCCGCAAGAAAAAGGACGCAAAGGTACTAGGGACATAGTTCCAAGACTTCGATTGAATTCCCGGAAGAAGATCGTCAGATCCATGTCAGTATCTACAATAATTATACGATATGGGTCACAGCTCTTATAGGGAAGGAGATATGTAGCGAAGTATATATTATTTTATTCACAGAATATCATTTTTATGTTTATATTTTGATACTCTGTGAACTTCCCTTATTGCTATATTTTTAAAATTTATCATTTATAGTTTGTTCTTGTCTTAAATAAATCGCTGTGTCATCCTGAAATTTGTCTTTCCTAAATTTCCACGTGACAATATAAAACATTATGTGCAAACTGAGTTCTTTTATTGCGGGAAACCCTTTTTGGAAGGATTGTGAGGCAAGGGGGTAATTTAGAATGTGCAGCAGACTTAACTGCTTGGTCTTCTATTAGTTCATATCCCAGAATACTGCTGTGACCTTTGACACAGCAGAATTGTACATTGGGTTTATGATGTAGGTTACGGATGATTTCTGTAAGGAGGTGGATTCTCGAGGGCAAAGGCCTGCAAATGATAGAAAGAGATAAATGACAGTCTGAGGCAATTTTGATGTTTCATCTGGATAGATTTACTCACAATAGATGACCGAAAGTTTTTCTTGGAAGGCTCAACACTCTTATAAGGTATCATAGTAGCAAGCCATCACTGATTACGTTACAGAAACAGCTGCGCTTATTTAATTAGTTTTTGAAATGAAATATACAATTTCCATCATATATTCAATAACACCGCCACACTTAAATATATGACATTTAGTACATTTGCATTGTGTTAACTGAATTAAACGATTGTACAAAATACAGACTTCTATGTGGTCTCGAAGAACATTAGAAATGGCTCTCAAAAATTGAAAGGAAATTTGTCCATTACCGACTGCCGAAGATTCTAAAATTTTCTAAACTTGGTTAGCGGGATTGAGTGAGTGTAACAAATTTCAGACTTCTAAGTGATATTGAAATATACTGAAATTTGATCACAAAAATTGAAAATATTCAATTAGGTGCTAAGAAACTCTCCCCTGGGCGATTTATTCCCATTCAAACAGATTATTTAAATTAGTTTATCATTAGTAAGTTCATGAGGGCTATGCTAGGTTCCACAAGGAAAAAAGAGCAAACCCAATTATATTTCCACTAAAAAACTGTGTGTGAAAACAATCTGATAATTGTAATTTTTTGTACTTATTCCAAGTATACATATGATACGGGCTATGATAATCATAGTAGGTAATTAGCGGCTGCTTATGCACTAAGTGTGCCACAGGTAGTAGGCAGTTCGACTTTTACGAGAATCGGAACCATTCAAGCTCTACGTTTTTCATTCAAGTGCCCAAAGCGGTCATCGATGAAAATAAAAGGCTGTTGTAAAATAAACGATTGATACTACCTTTCAAACAATAAATCATTATTTTAATTCTACTCTTTATTTATTTAAAAGGGGATAACGCTTCGCATTCCCCACTTACAAAAATTACACGCCCCGGCAACCCCAGTTAGGGGAAATGCCTAGGTTCAACCTAATGTTAGTGCAGTGGTTAAGCTTCTCCTGAGGAGAAGTTTGCTGACACCCTTGACACCGGTGTCAGGTTAAGTATGCCTTGCCGCGGTCCTAGTGGCCCTATAACTTCAATAGAATCTTTTGTTGAGCGGGTAGTTGATAGAAAATTACATTTACTAATAATTTATTTCCATAATAAACCTTCATTCATCTTAAAATAAATAATTATTTAATATATTTTAATAAAATATTTTTTTTCTCATAATTCGCAAATATGTTTGTTTGCGTTTACGACGTCATCTATTGATTATTATGGTTGGTATTTTGCGCATGCCAATATGACGTGGCTTTCATCGCATTTTACACATAGGGGTATTCGTCGGTGTTCGCATTGTGAGTGGCCATTATTTTGGCATCAATGACATTGTCCAGGACCTCCTCCTATATGTCTCAATTTTGCAGATTATGTCACAGATGTGTTAAAATAAATATTTGTTTGTTTTGCGAGGGTCTCGGTAGAGTTACTTGTACTGTGGTAACTCCACTTTAGTGACTGGCTTACGAAGCTTGGCGAGTTACAGTGGTTCAAACTCATGGTATTCAAGTTCTTCTTGAATTTCGGGTAATGTAATGTACTGTTGTCAAGTCTTCTTATCACAACCCTTAAATATTTGTCATCTTCAAGGGTTCTTTAGTGGAAATTATAATGGCGTTCCTCAAGCCATTTATTGGCAGTACGGTAGTCATTTATACAGTGTATATGGACATTAATATAATGCCTGGATGTTGAAACATCAGGGTTTTGTTTAATACAGTTTAGGAGTCCATTTGTTAATTCTGACCATTCTGCTACTCTACTTATTTTTAAAGAAAGGATTATTCTATTATTGGTGTGAGTAGTGGTGGTCTGCCTGGTGTTAGCATTGTTATAGTCCATCGGCTGGTTGTTTCAACTGCTGTTGCAGCTCTGGACTGAGCTATTGTGGGAGTGGTCTCTGGTTCTATTTGTGTTCCAGAGTGAGAGGTTGAGGCAGAAATGGATGTTGCCTATGGATCTATAGGTGGTTTGGGTGATCGCTTCGTCAGCATTTAGTGAATTTTCACTTTATTTTCATAGTCACTTTTTATTATTTTTAATTCTCGTTCATAGAAATCATTAAAGTATATTAGCTAATCAGATATGTTTTCAATAGTTGAATAGAATTTTAAAATAGCATGGAATCAACTTAGTTTTTTAATTGGCGACATTCTAGAAATTCCGGGTTGAACAGGAATGTGTACCTACTGGGAATATTGGCAGTGATGAATATCTGGTAGGTTTGCTTGAAGTCTGGGGTTGTTCCTTTGCTTTACTTCTCTATATATAACAAAGGTATGCCGGAAAATATTAAGAGAAAAATGCCATGTTAATAATAAAAGTAGTTAGGGGGTGCTTTTGCACTAAGTGTGCCACAGGTAGTAACAGTTCGAATTTTACGAGAATGGAGGCCATTCAAACCTTCTGTTTTTCATTCAAGTGCCCAAAGCGGTACTCGATGATAGTAAAATTCTGTTGAAAAATGAGCGGTTGATACCACTTTACCAACAATAAATCATTATTTTAATTCTACTCTTTATTGATTAAAAAGGGGATAGCGCGGAGGCCATCCCCACTCCCAAAAATTACACGTCCCAGCTACCCCAGCTAGGGGAAGTGGCCAGGATCAACCTAACCTAAGTGCAATAGTTAAGCTTCTCCTGAGGGCACGGGTTTGCTGAACCCCGTGACACCGACGCCCATAACTATTCCCGCCGCGGTCCTAATGGTCCTACAACTTCAATAGAATATTTGATTGAGCAGGTAGTTAAAAAAAATACATTTACTGATAATTTAATTTCATAATAAACCTTAATTCTTCATTAAATAATTAATTATTCAATATATTTCAATTAAATAAATTATTTCTCTTATAATTCGCAAATATGTTTGTGTGCGTTTAGGACGCCATCTGTTAATTATTATGGTTGATATTTTGCGCATGCCGATGTGAAGTGGCTTTAACCACATTTTACACATCGTATTTGTGTGCATTCGCAATGTGAGTGGCCATAATTCTGACATCTATGCCCTATATTGCTCAATTTTCAAGATTAGTCACAGATGTGAGTTATATTAAATATTTGTTTGTTCTGCTAGGTTTTTGGTAGAGTTACCTGTACTGTGGTAACTCCACTTTAGTTACCGCTTCACGAACCCTGGCGAGTTTCAGAGGTTTAAACTCTTGGTTTTCAAGGTATTCTTGAATTTCGGGTGATGTAATGTATTGATGTAGTGTCCTCTTGTTATACGTCTATATAAATTTTTGTCATCTTCAAGGGTTCTGAAGTGTAAATTGTAATAGCGTTCCTCAAGCCATTTAGTGGCAATAAAGTAGTCATTTATACAGTGTAAATGGACATTAATATAATGCCCAGATGTTGAAACATCAGGCTTCTGGTTTATACAGTTTATGAGTTCATTTGTTAATTCTGACTCCACTTATTTTTAAGTGAAGGATTTTTTTCTTATTGGTCTGAGTAGTGATAATCTGTCTGGTGGTAACATTGTTATAGTCCATCGGCTGGTTGTTTCAACTGCTGTTGCAGCTCTGGACTGAGATATTGTGGGATTGATCTCGGGTTCTATTTATGTTCCAGAGTGAGAGGTTGAGGCAAAAATGGGTGTTGCCTATGGATCTATAGGTGGATTGGGTGATTCTCTTAGAGTGAATTTAGTGAATTTTAATTTTTATTTTAAAATTCACTTTAATTATTTTTAAATTTCGTTCATAAAAATCAACAAAGTATATTAGCTAAGCAAATATGTTTTCAACAGTTTAATAGAATTTTTAACAGCTATTAATTAATTAACTTTATTAACATCATGAAACGCGATATCCCAAACTCAGGGATATTTGCGCCAATACATTTCACTGCATTACAGCAATTCGGCTATATACAATCCTGTTCAATTCATTATTTTACATAAATTAACTAAAGAAAATTGTCCAAAGAGAAAAACAAACAACAAAGCAAAACACACAGAGCAAGCATCGCAGTTCTTTTTTTTTTTTTCTAAGATTCCTTCTCTTTTTTCCAATTCAAGAGAAAGTTGTATATGTATTTACAAAATTGATCAAAATTTTTATACTTTTCTTTTTTGTCTACAAATTCATCAAGCTGTCCAATACGACCAAATCTATTTTCCCTAAAATCCCGGAAAATTGGGCACTCCAGAAGTAGATGTCTCGCGTCTTGAATTTCACCTCCGCAGAAGCATCCTGGTTCCTTCACGGCGCCGATAGTTGCCAAAAATTTCCCAAAATTGCCATGATCTGTAATGAATTGGATATTATAAAAATTTGGACGGAAAAATCTTGGAATTCCTAATACGAAAAAGCTTCTGAAAATTTCATTAGTGTTCTCAAAAATTTCATTCATTTTTGCGTGTAAGAATGATTTGACTATACTTGGAGCATGGGGTTCGTAAGTAATTAGATCTTCAATGGACATTTGAGCTAGATCAAATTTGATTATTCTGGATTCTATATAATCTGTTAGGAGTGGAATTTTTGCCAAGCTATGCACACAGTTTGATGAAGTGGTTTTGTATGCTCTAACTGCCCATAAAATGATCTGGTACTGCATGGAGTTCAGTTTTTGTTTACAACGATTGTTTAAATATTTGAACCAAATTTCAGAACCGTATGTAAGTACAGGCCTAATGATTGTTTTGAATAAAGTTAACCTCTTTTCAGTGTCTAAACCCCACATATTGCCACTTAGTGAACATAATAAATTTTTCATACGTCCTGCCTTACACAGAATATCATTAACATGCGGTGTAAAGTTAACTTTGTTTTTCCATTTGTGATTAGAAAATTTCATTCCCAGAATTTTTACTTGCTTGACCGGCATTATTATATTGTTATTAACCTTAATAGGTATTTTTTGTCTGTTATGTAGGTATAGCATATTAGTCTTCTCTGTACTGATCGTTAATTTATTTCTATTACACCATTGGATCACATAATTTAAGGTGTATTCACTTGCGGTTTTTAGTCCTTCAATAGTCTTATTCCAGCAAATTATTGTAACGTCGTCTGCATAACATATAATATCTGCATTCATTGAATCAAAATTTATCAACAAATCATTTAGCAAAATATTCCATAGAAGTGGAGATAAAGGTCCACCCTGTGGACATCCTTTAGTTAGTTTCTTATAAAAAGTTTCTGATTCGTATGTAAATTTCACCTCCCTTTCATTATTCAAATAAGATTTTATGATCCGTATTAAATCTGAAGGAACATCATCATTATCCATTCTTTTTATAATAGCAGGCCACCATGCATTGTCGAATGCACCCGCAATATCTATAGCTATCAAGGAAGTCAATTCTTCTTGTTTATGTTTCAATATAGTTTCTATAATTTTATCCATTCCAGTAATTGTTGATCTAGATTTCATAAAACCATGCTGCCTTGAGCTCATTAAATTATTCTCTAAATAATAGTTACTTAATTTATTTTTTATTATATTCTCAAATGTTTTAGATAGATTAGATGTCAATGATATAGGTCTATAACTTTTATTTATTTCATAATTCGTTTTGCCTGGTTTTGGAATTATTTTTAAGAATGATTTTTTCCATTCATCCGGATAATATCCCATTTCTATACATTTATTGAATAATTTATGCAGAATTGGGATTATTTTTATTTTAGCCTGTCTAATCATATTGTTACTAATGTAATCAGGGCCCGGTGCTTTTTTAATATTTGTTTTTAAAATTGTTTCCTCTATTTCCTTAGATTCGATATAAACACTACTTTTATTTTTATATTTAGGCGTATAATTTCTAATCAAAATATGATCATCTTTATCCAAACCTCCAATATCATCCTGAAATAGATCGTTCATTAAACTTTTTATTTTGTCGGTCTTTAAATGATCTGGTAAATTATCTATTAGTGGTAATCCTAAATTTCTATTTTTCGATCTCAATGACTTGAATATCCTATAAGCATTACCAAATGAGTTATTTGAATGACTTTCTTCTATAAAAATTCTCCAACTCGCTCTTTTTGCCTTTTTACTTTTATTTAAATATTTATTTCTCATTGATTTATAGGTCTTTTCAAGGACCTTTCCATGCCGGTAATACAAATTTCTAATATAGTGGAAATCGTTTTTCATTTTCTCCAGCTTCCCATCCCACCAGTATGTATTTGTTTTATGATTTCCGCTTCTTGTCTTGACTTTTAGTGACAGATAAGCTGCCTCTTTAATTATTTGTGTGAGAGTCTTTACAATGTTGTCAATATCTTTGATGTTTGACGCGTGGTTTATCATGGTGATAATATTATCTACGTCTTGTATTGCTATTTTTTCGGTAAATGTTTTCCAATCAGCATCTTTTTCTATAAATTTCCATGTTGAGTTTTGAACTGTCCTTTGCCTGTTAAAATTGTGATAAATGTCAAAGGTTATTGCTACGTGATCTGAAATGTGCGTCAATATAGTCGTCTTCCAGTTTTGTACCAAACCTATTGATTTTTTGTTTGAAATCGTAAGATCTATAAAGCTAGAATTTCGGCAGGTGGGTATCTTAAGATTATGAATAAATAGGTTATGTTCATCTATGATGGAGTGGAATTTGAAACCATTGGAGTTTGTTGTCGGATCAAACCAGACTGGGTGTCTAGAATTAAAGTCACCACATAGTATAATAGGTTGTTGATTGTAGGTCTCCAGAAGCTCTTGGATAAATTTTCTATGAGTGTCATTAAATCTATGTGGATGTATATAAAAGTTTGCTATAATAGTATTTGATTTTGCTGAATTTAAAGAAGTGGTTGTACAAAAGGAGTTTGTGAATTTATTGATTTTATTAAATTTTAAACTCTTATTCATAAAGATCGTTGCAGTATAAATTTGTTCATCTGTCGTTGAATGCACTATTTGAGATTCCAAATCGAAAATTACATCTCTATCAATCAGATAAGGTTCCTGTATTAGGATGATATCTGGTGGGTTGTCTTTTATAGAAGCTTGAAGCTCATTCAGTGCCAAGATACTTTTTCTTACATTTTGTTGTAAACATTTAATTCCTTTTCCCTGCATGATATTCAAACTAAATAAACAAAAATCTTAGCTGCGAAATTTGCCTAATTGTCGGTTGGATCATATCTCGTTCGTTGGATAATTCTGTCTATCTGTATTTTGTATAGAGGACAGTCCGAGGAATTAGCTCTATGATTCGGCGAGTTTCTAAATTTAGGATGTTTTAGACAGTTATAACAATTGAAAATTTTTGAACAGTCATGAATTCCTTGCGCGCCGCATAATTTGCATATCTCGACGTTAGTACAATCGGCCAATTTATGGTTGGGATTAAATTGAAGGCATTTCTGACATTGTTTTACCAGAATCTTATCTTCCACAAAACAGCGTTCAAAGTCAGTATATAATTTATTATTCATATTTTTAAGGATTCGGTAAACCTTTGGAGAAACCCTAAGAACTATGTTGTGGTGGGGCTTATTCGATTTCATGCTAAACAAAACATGGATATCATTTTCCATTTCGTTCAATTCAGGGTTCATACTGCAGATTGTTTTAGTAAAATTAGCGGTTTCTGTAAGTTTATTAACATTTTTGACTATTACTGTAGGATCTCTTGGTTTGGGGATAAAAATTTTGCTGATATTTGCGAGTTCCTCTGCCCTGCCTAACTCATCATTTAGAGATTCCATGTCTGATTCTGTAGGGGTCTTTATTATTACAGATTTCCTAGCATTTATAATTTTGTTAATCTTTATTTTTTTTCCTTCGTCCCTAAGCTTTTTAACTTTGCCTGATATAGTTTGATACATTTTTGTATTATCTTCCACATTTATAGGTGTTGCCACTATTGTGAACTCCTTATGTAAATTTTGTTTTTTTTTAATGTAATCTTGTGATGTTTCTGTACGAGCTACTTGAGCATATGTTGGAGTTGTTTTGACTAATTCATCTTGGATCCCTTTCAGTTTTTGGTCCATAACATCTGTAATTGTTGTTTTCATTAGTTCCAATATATCTTGGTTATTTATTTCTTTTAAAGTTGAAATACCATCCTTGGTTTGCCTAACCATAGTTGACAAAAATGTAATATCATTTTTAGTTAGATTTTTTTGATTTTGTTGAACCTTTTTGTCAAAATAGTTATAAATTTCATCCAACTTATCATTTAATGTTTGAATAATTATTTCCATATTCTATTTTTGCATATTTGTGCGGAAACAACAATTGAAAAGGCTTTCAAAAATGACTAAACTCTTAAACAGCGATTGCCAATTAAAAAAAAGGTTATAATATTTTTAATTAAACAATTTATAAAACTTTTATAAATTATACAATAAGTAAAATGAATATTTAAAACAATATTTACCGGAACTAGCGGAGCCTAGCGACGCACGTCCGGTCAGTTTCGCCTCCTGGCGGCTATGAAATCATATATTTTTTTAATTGAGGACATTCTGGTGAATTCCAGATTTAACAGGAATGTGTATGTGGTATTCTACTATGTTGGGACACCTTACTCTTGGTGTTGAAGGTTGTTGAAGTGGTGACGCAGTCGTGGTGAATGATGCAGTCGTGGTGGCTGAGTGAAAGGATTACACACAGGGGAAATAAGCCGGGACACTTGATGGTTGAAAATATAAGGCAACGGGTTGGAGGAAAGAAAGCTTTTGAGAAAGGCAGAGCGGTTTTTGATGATTAATTAGTTGATCACATGGCGATGATTGGATTTAGATGAAATGAGCGGAGAGAGAGGTCTCTAGTGAGCAGACATTACCTTGGTGGGGTCGAGTCGATGACTGGGTCTGAACTCGGTGGGAGTGAATGAAGAACTGTAGATGTTGTTCAGATGGGAGCCAAAACACTACTAGGTCCGAACTCGGCGAGAGCGAGTGAACAACTGACCATTCTTGCTTTTCCATTTAACACCACGAGTTGGCTTCCTTCCCATTGGTCGAAAATGGAACGTCCCCGTTTTCCTATTGGTTGACCTACTTAAGGGGAGACTTTCTAATTGGACCGCGGTTCTCTTTGGTGAAAGATATGGTCTGCCTGATAGGAAGTGTCGGGTGCTATTTTGACTTTATTTACTTCCGCGTTATCAAATACGTCCGGTCTTGGGTCGGAAGTATGGGGTGTCTCTCTACTTTTATAACTTCTGGTCACCAGATACGTCCTGCTTTGTCAGGAAGTATTGAGTGCTTCTCGACTAATATAGCTTCTGCGGTCACTAGATACGTCCGGTCTTTGCCCCTGCAATATTGACGGGGGTGCCAAGAATAGTCGTGCCAGCTTTAGGCCTACTTCCTATGTCTTATTGCTACTTGCTTTCCTCCAGTTACCTTATTCTTTATTAAATCTTTGAAAATCATACATGGTACATACATAGTGGGTCGGGGATGTATTTAATTATATACAAATTATGACAGATGCGCCCCCTACATGTGAAGAATTCAAGAAGGGGTTAGCCTGAGAGAATTCTGTAAAGTGAAAAATAATTTTGTGGGAAAATTAGTTGTGGGTATTGAGAGGTTATATACAAGCATTGGTGGTGATATAAGAGGTAAAATAGAGTGGTGTTGATGATATAGGTTGAGTATAATTAATAGAAATCAAAAATTTTTAATTGTAAGAAATCAAAATGAATGCTATGGTACATAGTGGGTAAAAAAGAAAAGGAGTGTGCCTAAACGATTTCTACTCGAGATTGGAAATAAAATCGAGGGCTTTTTATTAGGGCTTTTGAAATCAAAATAAAATAATAAAAAAAATAGTTGAATGAAATCAAAATTGAATGTGTTTGGTTGAAAAAGAAAAATATTTTGTTGCATGGTGACAAAGACAAATGCTTAGTTACTTTTTTGCTCGAATTTTGAGAAAAGAAATCGAGGAAATTTCATAAGGCGCTTTGAAATCAAAACAAAATAAAATAAGAATAGTTGAATGAAATCAAAATTGAATGTGTTTGGTTGAAAAAGAAAAATTGTTTTGTTGCATGGTGATAAGGGAAAATGCCTAGTTACTTTTTTGCTCGAATTTTGGAAAAGAATTCGAGGAAATTTCATAAGGTCTTTTGAGAAATCAAAGTAAAATAAAAAGTTGGAAGAAATCAAAGTGAATGCTTGGTGCATGGTGAGAAAAAAAAAGGAAAAGTGACTAAACATATTCTAGCTCGAAATTGGGAATGGAAACCGAGGGAATTTTATTAGGGCTTTTGAGAAATCAAAATAAAAATAAAAATAAAATTTCATAAGGTATTTTGAAATCAAATAAAAATAAAAAGTGGTTGAGCGAAATCAAAGTTGAGTGCTTGGTTGAATGAAAAAAAAAAAAAAAAAAGGAAAAATGAAAAATAAAAAGGTTTCAAAAATAGGATGATTTAATGTTTTTAGTGTAACCGAAAACCAATGAGTTTTCGTTGATAATGAAGTTATACTAATATAAGTTAAGTGATAAATAGAATGATAATTGATAGTTAAATATGATAATAATTTGAATAAATTGTTAATTTGGTTAAATATTTTGAATTTAATTGAAAAATAGTAAAATTGGTTAATGTATAAATAAAAAAAAATGTATTGAATTGAGTTCTTTTGTATCTACATGCCCTATAAATTTTTAATTGCTCAATTATGCCCTATAAATTTTTTGTCTCATCTGTAGTGACACTTAGGTGAAAACGTGATTCTACCCCTCAAGTGCGTTTATGCTATGTGTACAGGAGACATGGAAATCTATATAACCTTTATGTGTAATTTTTTGTCTTTGTGTGTGTTGTGAAAAAATGTTAGAAGTCTGTTGTGTAAGAAATGTGTGAGCGAGTTCTATGTGTTGTCTTGTGGATGTGGAATTGGATGGTAAAAATCGATATGTAGACTCGAACTGGAATCCAAAATTGGTGGCATAGAGAGGTTCCCAGTTGACCTCAATAGGGGACCTTCTCATTGTAATTAGAGATACGGAAGTGGGGTGTGTCGGGCAAAAGAGAGGGAATGAAATTGGAGATCGGACGAGGCGCTCCGCTTTGTTTGCATAGGCCGAATTTATCGCCGCGGACTACACTTCCTGTCGCGGTGTCTCAAAATTCACTCTTCCTTCCGCTTATTTATTTTTTGGTGCGGCTCAGATCTTGTTTTTGGAGTGTGACTTCTCCGACATTGGTTGGTCATCCTTCAATTACTTCTATCTCTTCGGAGTCTATTTAGATTTTCTGCAAAGATGTTTCCTAATGTTTGTCCAAAATTAAAAACTGCCTCTTGTAGTTCGAAGATTTTATGAGCGGGCATGGTATAGATAAACAAGTAATTAATGAATAAAATTGGGATACAGTTGTATGGTAGAACTAACAAACAAAGGATAAAAATCAGATGAAAGATAGGATATTGCCCCATGTTCTTCCAGATTTTTGTAAATGGGGACTCTGAAATATTTGCCTGAACCTTATTAATTGTAGAATTTAGATGATTGGTAGGTTCGCAGTTCTCCTGTTTGATCGTTAATGGTTTTATTAGCGATATGTCGGTGGTAATTGATTTAGGTTGAGCTGTGTGATCGTTCTGACGTGGGTGGTGTAATTTTGGCATTGTTTGTGTTGTGTGTACGCTGTGTTTTATGTACGAATTTTGTTTTGCTTTGGGGCCTGTGTCGGTATTTTTACGTGAAGGTTGGTTGTATTCATCGATTCTTCTAGCGAATCGGCAGGTGGGGCAGGTTTTTACCTGTTTTGCGATGTCTTGTGTCATGTTCTGCCAATAATATTGTGATGAGATGAGCCTCGTCATCTTGGAGATGTTTGGATGGTGGTGTTGAGTGTGTACGGACTTAAGAAGTCTGGTTGTAAGTGAACTTGGGACTATAGTTTTAAGTACTCCTTTTCGGGAGACGGTGCGTAGTTTATTGTGATCCATAGTCACGCGAGATTTTCCCGGTGGAGAAGACTGTTGGCTCTGTATGAGTGGCGCATCTAGAAAGTCACAAAATGGGATACGAGTTCCAACGCCCGTTTCATATTGTTGTACTCCATTTATGCTACGGACCTCATATTCGTATCTTGACAATCTTAACCTCCATCGAAACAATCTGCCTGACGGAGCTTTGATCTCTTTCAACCACTGCAATGCGGGATGGTCAGAAAATATTGTAAACTTTCTGCCCATTAGACAGGTGCGGAAATTATCCACACTTTCCACAATGGCTAGGCATTGTAGTTCCAAGTCTGAATAATTTCGCTCGTGACTACGCAGAGATCGGCTGAAATGTTGAACGGTGTATGTCTTCCCATCAGGGTAGACTTGTTTAAGAACGCCTGTAATGCTGAATGTTGAGGTGTTACAGTACACCTGGCATGGCAGACCTTCCTGGTAAAGGTGTAATGTGGGGTGTGTGGTAAGGCTTTCTTTCAGGTTAGTGAACGCTTTCTGGCGTTCGTCATCCCAGACCCACATGACATCCTTTTTTAGAAGGTTGACAAGTGGCGTCCGCAAGCGGGCGTGGTCTGGAATGAACTCTTTATAGGCGTTCACAGTTTTTAGGAAAGATCGTAATGTTTTTCGATTGTGTGGTTGTTTGGTGGCGTGAATTTTTTCTATGTTTTGTGTAGACGGGATGATTGTATTATTCTTAACGGTTGTGGTGCATGTGTTTACTGGTTGGTGTCGCCTTTTGGTGTGAGTGTCGCGCTTGTTGGGCTGGTTGTGTGTGTTACCGTTGTGTGACGACGTATGGGTGCGTGTGTTGTGAGTGTGAAAACCGTCCTGTGGTTTTATGTGTTGTGGGCATAAAGTATTGGCAATTGGATTGAGTGAAAAGTTGCGTGGTGTGAGATTAGAATGGTGGCATGTAAATATTTGGGGTTTGGGCAATGAATGCAGGCAAGGGTTTCCATGTGTGAAAGCTTTGGGTGCTGTGCGAGTCCTTTGGGACAGGTTTTGGTCTAGCCCGTGCTTGCATTCATTTGATACATGTTTAAAGTGGTAGATAGTATTAGATAATGGGACGCCAAGTTGGAAAATAGTGCCGTGATTATAATTTAATTTTAATTTATACTGATAAAGGGTTTTTAAGGTAAGAACTCCAAATGGCAAGGATGCATTTACCACGTGGAAGTTCTCTCTACGGGTTATTTGGCCTATTGTCAGAGGGAGAGTTAAATGTCCTATTATTTTCGTAAAACTATTTAGGGTGGATAAATCAAGGGAAGGATTTTTAATACTTAAGTTGGGAAGTTGTGCTTTTAATCTATTGTATAAATGATACGGCAATATGTTCGAACCTGCGTCTGGTTCAATTAGAAAGGTACATGGTAGGTCCTGGGTCAGATACAAGTCCAAAGTCAATTTGATGGTGTCATTGGGTGGATTGCCTACCTCAGTCTCGAAAGGTCTCCACTGTGGCGTCTTCGGCTTGGGGTGGCTGGTTGGAATATCTGTTGGGCCGGATCGGGACCGTTTGCACTGTCCGCGCAATTGAAAGGGAAATCTAGCCATTTGTACTGCTTCCATTCGAGTGGACCGTTTTCGGACTATTTGCACTGTCCCGGTTCGCGTGGGTTGCTTCCGGGTGCACGGGTACGGCATGGCGGGTGGCGACTCCTCGGTGGGCGTCAGGTTGTTCGGACACGTACCGGCGGCGCGGGCGTCGGTTGCCCCGGGGGTGGCGCTCCGGAAGACCGTTTCCAGTTGCGTGGACTTTGCCCCTTGTAGCGCGGCGGTCAGTTCTAAAATTACCGTCGCCAGGGTATGTCTTGTCGCTTCGTTCGTTGTCAGTTTCTTTCCGCTCGTTGCCAGTTTCTTCTCTCTCGGTTTGTCATTGCCTTTTGTTTTGCTGGCGCCTGGGCTAATTTCCATCTTGATCCTGTCGACTTTAGGAATAGCTGTGGTATTCTACTATGTTGGGACACCTTACTCTTGGTGTTGAAGGTTGTTGAAGTGGTGACGCAGTCGTGGTGAATGATGCAGTCGTGGTGGCTGAGTGAAAGGATTACACACAGGGGAAATAAGCCGGGACACTTGATGGTTGAAAATATAAGGCAACGGGTTGGAGGAAAGAAAGCTTTTGAGAAAGGCAGAGCGGTTTTTGATGATTAATTAGTTGATCACATGGCGATGATTGGATTTAGATGAAATGAGCGGAGAGAGAGGTCTCTAGTGAGCAGACATTACCTTGGTGGGGTCGAGTCGATGACTGGGTCTGAACTCGGTGGGAGTGAATGAAGAACTGTAGATGTTGTTCAGATGGGAGCCAAAACACTACTAGGTCCGAACTCGGCGAGAGCGAGTGAACAACTGACCATTCTTGCTTTTCCATTTAACACCACGAGTTGGCTTCCTTCCCATTGGTCGAAAATGGAACGTCCCCGTTTTCCTATTGGTTGACCTACTTAAGGGGAGACTTTCTAATTGGACCGCGGTTCTCTTTGGTGAAAGATATGGTCTGCCTGATAGGAAGTGTCGGGTGCTATTTTGACTTTATTTACTTCCGCGTTATCAAATACGTCCGGTCTTGGGTCGGAAGTATGGGGTGTCTCTCTACTTTTATAACTTCTGGTCACCAGATACGTCCTGCTTTGTCAGGAAGTATTGAGTGCTTCTCGACTAATATAGCTTCTGCGGTCACTAGATACGTCCGGTCTTTGCCCCTGCAATATTGACGGGGGTGCCAAGAATAGTCGTGCCAGCTTTAGGCCTACTTCCTATGTCTTATTGCTACTTGCTTTCCTCCAGTTACCTTATTCTTTATTAAATCTTTGAAAATCATACATGGTACATACATAGTGGGTCGGGGATGTATTTAATTATATACAAATTATGACATGTACCTACTGGGAATATTGGCAATGATGAATTACTGGTAGGTTGGCATGAAGTCAGGGGTTGTTCCATTACTTTTCCTCTTTATATTTAACAATAGTTTTCTGGAGAAATATTTAGAGAAAAAGGCCATGAAAACATAGTAAGTAGTTAGCGGATGCTTTTTTACTAAGTGTGCCACAGTAAGTAGCCGTTCGAATTCTACGAGAATCGAGTACATTCAAAATTTTTGTTTTTCATTCAAGTCTCAAAGCGGTACTCGATGATAATAAAAGGCTGTTGAAAAATGAGCAGTTGATACAAATTTATCAACAATAAATCTCATTATTTTAATTCTACTCTTTATTTTTTAAAAAGGGGATAGCGAGGACGCCATCCCCACTCCCAAAAATTACACGCCCCAGCTACCTCAGTTAGGGGAAGTGGCCAGGATCAACCTAACCTTAGTGCAATGGTTAAGCTTCTCCTGAGGGCACGGGTTGCTGAGCCCCGTGACACCGGCGCCAGGTATATTATGTCTTGCCGCGGTTCTAATGGCCTTACAACTCAATAGAAAATTTGAATAAGCGGGTAGTTAAATAAAATTATATTTACTAATAATTTAATTTCATAATATAACTTCATTCATCCTAAAATAATTAATTATTTAATTTATTTCAATTGAATAAATTATTTCTCTCATAATTCACAAATATGATTGTGTCCGTTTCCGACGCCATCTATTAATTATTATGGTTGGTATTTTTCGCATGCTGATGTGACGTGGCTTTCATCACCTTTTAAACATCGGGGTATTTGTAGGCATTCGCATTGTGAGTGGCCATAATTTTGGCATCTATGACATTGTCCAGGATCTCCTCCTATATTCCTCAAATTTGTAGACCATGTTACAGATGTGAATTAAAATAAATAATTTTGTTCTGCTAGGTGTTTTCGGTAGAGTTACCTGTACTGTGATATCTCCACTTATTGACCGCTTTTGGAAGCTTGGCGAGTTTCTTGGATCAAACTCTTGGTTTTTAAGGTATTTAATTTTGGGTTATGTAATGTACAGTTGTAGTGTACTAGAATTACCACCCTTAAATTTATGCCATCTTCAAGGGTTCTGAAGTGGAAATTGTAATGGCCTTCCTCAATCCGTTTAGTGGCAGTACGAAAGTCATTTATACAGTGTACATGGACATTAATATAATGCCCGGATGTTGAAAAATCAGGCTTTTGTTTTATAAGTCCATTTGTTAATCCTGACAATTCTGTATAACTCCACTTATTTTCAAGGGAAGGATTTTTTCTTATTGGTCTGAGTAGTGATAATCTGTCTGGTGGTAACATTGTTATAGTCCATCGGCTGGTTGTTTCTACTGCTGTTGCAGCTCTGGACTGAGATATTGTGGGAGTAGTCTCTGGTTCTATTTGTGTTCCAGAGTGAGAGGTTGAGGCAAAAATGGGTGTTGCCTATGGATCTATAGGTGGATTGGGTGATTTTCTTCGCCGCCACTTAGTCAATTTTCACTTTTATTTTCATAGTCACTCTAATTATTTTTAATTATCGTTCATAAAATTCAACAAAGTATATCATCTAAGCAAATATGTTTCAAAAGTTGAATATTTTTTTAGCAGCTCTAATTTCATATTATTATTTTACAACAACAACAACAAAAAGCCTTTTTTTAGGGTCAATGACCCTATACAGGATTCACCAGAGGCATGCATAAGAACAAAGCAGTGAGACAAAAGAAATAACGATCTAGACAGAAGAAAAAGAAAAAAAAAAAAACAAGAAAGAGAAAGAGGGAAGCAAGAAAAACAACACAAAAAGAGTAGCAGTAAGAAAGTGAGGAGTGAGTGTCACTTGGCCTTCTTCTGAGATATAGACTTGTGGAAACCATAAACCGCCGTAGCAATATACTTATTCTGGGTCATATTGTCAATTATTGATGGAAGTGAAGCACAGAGTTGCCCAGTTTTAAGCATAGTGTTCTTCTTTCTTCTTTCAGTGCAGAGCAATCAAAAATATAGTGAGTGAATTCATTTTTTAGTTTTGAATTACAGAAGGTACAAATCAGGTCCTCACCGCAGAGCATCTTGGTGTGGTTTTCTCTAAAAAAAAACTTGAAAGTATTCTAACTTGTGCGAGTAGTCTTACAACCGGGAAAGGAAAATCCCCTAAAAGGTATCCCTCCGTCATGAAAGATATGTGAATGTCTTTGTAGTGAGAGAGTATAGCTTAGATTTATCCATTCTTGTAAGGTCGTTTTGTATAGATTAGTCTGCCGCTGTTTTTAAGAGCCCTGTAATCGCGCTTCTCAGCGTTTCAGGATCATCACAGGAAACAAGTGCAGGGGATCCATTATTGTTAAGCAGATTGGTGAGCTTTTTAATGAAACCGATGGGTGTGCCCGAAGCATTAGACAGTTCCCGTGTTCTATTAAAACATATACGCGGCAATCTGTCACTGCTCATATTCAACACCCGCAGCCAATACTTCAGGGTTAATTTTAAAGCTGTTACACTCAATGAGATACAACCGGTTTCTAATCTGATTATGTAGCCTGGAGTGTATCTGGGCAGATTCAAGAACCTACGGATAAATATGTCTTGTATACTGTCCAGTAAATTTTTATGCTCTGTTGCCCACAATGGAGCGGCATACATCAGGACAGCTCTCACTATTGTATCAAAGAATTTGATTGATAAATTTATTGACCTTGCTTTTGATTTTATTAATATTGGGTGTGTGGCGTTAATTGCTGTAAGTGCTTTTCCTTTAAAGTAATTTGCCGGGTGAATAGTTGTTATTGTAGGTCTCAGAGGGAATCCCAAGTATGTGTATCTTGAAATTATTGTTATGGGTTTATCATTCCAGAACCATCTATCCCTATTTGAGGGTTTACCTCCATTACGGAACACCATAATCTTTGACTTGAACTCATTTAGTGTCATTAAGTTCTCATCGAAATATTCTTTCAGTATTTTGATCTTCTTTTGGAGGTTCATCCTGGACTCACCTATAATTGCTATGTCGTCGGCGTACAGCAATAAATGGATATCTCCAAATTCTGGCAAATTTACACTCGGCAGGTCATATTATTTTTTTAATTGGGGACATTCTGGTAAATTCCAGATTGAACAGGAATTTGTACCTACTGGGAATATTGGCAGTAATGAATTACTGGTAGGTTGGCTTGAAGTCTGGGGTTGTTCCATTATTTCCCTCTATATATTTAACAATAGTTTCCTGGAGAAATATTAAGGGAAAAAGGCCATGATAATCAGAGTAGGTAGTGAATGGCTGCTTTTGCACTAAGTGTTCCACAGGTAGTAGCTGTTCAAATTTTACGAGAATCGAGGCCATTCAAACTTTTTGTTGTCATTCAAGTGCCCAAAGCGGTACTCAATGATAATAAAAGGCTGTTGAAAAACGAGCAGTTGATACCAATTTATCAACAATAAGTCATTATTTCAATCTACTCTTTATTTATTAAAAAGGGGATAGAGCGGTCACCATCCCCACTCCCAAAAATTACACGCCCCAGATACCCCAGTTAGGGGAAGTGGCCAGGATCAACCTAACCTTTGTGCAATGGTTAAGCTTCTCCTGAGGGCACGGGTTTGCTGAGCCCTGTGACACCAGCGCCAGGTATATTATGCCTTGCCGCGGTCCTATTGTGGCCTTACAACTCAATAGAAAATTTGATTGAGCGGGTAGTTAAAATAAAATTATATTTACTAATAATTTAATTTCATAATAAAACTTCATTCATTAAAAAATAAATAATTATTAAATATTTTTAATAAAATAATTTTTTCTCATAATTCGCAAATATTTTTTTGTGCGTTTACGACGCCATCTATTAATTATTATGGTTGGTATTTTGCGCATGCCAATGTGATGTGGCCTTCACTACATTTTACACAATTGTCAACGTTCATAGTTTGTTTTTGTCTTCAATAAATCGCCGTTTCATCCCGAAATTTGTCTTTCCTAATTTTACACGTATAGTTTTGGTGAATATGCTGCGTAAATTAGGGAAAACAAAACTGATGATTGCCGAAAAACCTAAAGGCATTGGATGCTGTGATCTACATTTTCAGAGACTTGCTCCAGGATTCCACCACTGTGTCAAAGCCATGACTTCCCTCCAAGATAATTTTGGCGCTATAGACCATACGACTACAAAGCCGCTCTTCAAGCCGCAAGAAAAAGGACGCAAAGGTACTAGGGACAAAGTTCTAAGACTTCAATTGAATCCCTTTCAGAAGAACGTCAGATCCATTTCAGTATCTACAATAATTGTAAGATATGGGTTACAGCTCTTATAGGGAAGCAGCTATGTAGCGAAGTATTTATTATTTTATTAACATAATATCATTTTTTATTTTTATATTTTGCTACGCTGTAAACCTCCCTAATTGCTATATATATATGTTATATAAAAATATGTTTATCAAATACAGGGTGATCCAAAAGTCCCGCACTATTTTAAAAATTAATAACTCCGCGAATATTTGCGCTAGCGCAATGCGGTAAACACCATTGTGTTCAGGATGCAATGGGATTTTTTATGGCAAATAATGAAAAATTCGAAATTGATTTTAGTTACAATTTTATTCGCCAGATGGCGCTCTACCAGAATCAGAGATTCAGCGGCCAAATTGTTTGATAAATTGAAAAATATAACTGATCGACACGTATTTTTCCTTTTTGAATACCAGGAAAGAACCCTAATAATATCAAATAACAAATTAATAAAACATCACTTCGCCAAAAGTATGAAGAATTGGTTAACGATTTTCAAATACAATCAGAGATATGTAAAATAGGTAAATGCAAATTAAACATGTAGCAAAAAGAAAATTGATATTTCAGATACGGTTTGTTTCCGAAGATAATAAATTTCTAATATTTTAAATTGAACTCACACTTTGTATCGATTATATTTATTTTAATTCATTTGAAAAATATTGTGGCGGTAAGAATTGCAAGCAACAGGCGTAGATAAATCGAACGATAAACGTTTATTGCTGCCAACGAGCAGACTACTCAAATCAAAGAATACACGAACACACACATATACACCAATCATTAACTCAATACATGCAAAACAAACACAAACAAAATCCAAAACCTAATTATGTAAAACAATACAACAAATAACGCTACAATGCCCTCCTCTCCAAAAGGACAGCGTCCTCGCTGTCAGACGGCAGGCTCATCCTCGGGTAGGTCCAGTTGTTCGTCCGGGTCACGGTAGTTCTTCATTCTCACTACGTGCACAATTTCCTTTGGCTTACGACGGCGGTTAGTAGTGTCTAGACTTTCAACTTCGTACGTCACATCCGAAATGCGTCTCGTCACCCTATAAGGGCCGAAATATCGTTTTATTAATTTTTCGGATATCCCTATTTTCCGAACGGGTATAAATATCCATACTTTATCGCCTGGCTGATTGCTCACTTCTCGATGTTTGGCGTCGTAGAGTCGTTTATTGCCCTCTTGCGCTCTCAGTGTATGTAGCCGAGCCAATTGTCGCGTCTCCTCTGCTCGAGTCACTATCTCTCGATTATAGTCCTCTTGATCTTCATCTTTTAAAAGAGGAAACAATGTATCCAACGTAGTTTCAGCTTCTCGTCCATGGATGAGGCTGAATGGGGTGAATCCGGTGGTGTCCTGCTTCGCCGTATTGTAAGCAAACGTGATGAACGGAAGAATAACGTCCCATTCCTTTTGTTCGACGTCCACATACATTGACATCATGTCGGCCAGGGTTTTATTAAGTCTCTCAGTGAGGCCATTCGTCTGAGGATGGTACGCCGTGGTAAATCTCTGAGCCGAAGAGCAAAGTCCCGTCAGCTCGGATATTAGTTTAGACTGAAAAACCCTACCCCGGTCAGTAATTATTTCTCGTGGTGCTCCATGTTTAAGCACTACGTACTCCAGGACGAACTTGGCCACTTGCTGAGCGTCTGCCGATGGTAAGGCTCGGGTGATAGCGTATCGCGTCAGATAGTCTGTGCAAACTATTATCCATTTATTTCCTAAATGGGATATTGGGAATCTTCCGAGGAGATCAATTCCGACTCTTTGAAACGGAACAGAGGTGGGTGGTATCGGTTGCAGCAATCCGGGCGGTCGCAAGGGAGCATGTTTACGACGCTGGCACTCCCTACAGTGACCGACATATTTTCTTATGCTCCTCAGAAGACCTGGCCAAAAATACTTCCTCCTAATTCTATCGTGGGTTTTAGCCAACCCTAAATGACCGGCAGTTGGATTATCGTGGAGACTTCTGAGGACGTCAGGGCGCAAATGCCTGGGGATCACCAATAGCCACGGTTGCCCCACTGGGTCGAAATTCCGCTTGTAAAGAGCTCCATTGATTATTTTGAAGCGGTTTTGATCGTTCCTCGAACATTCCTCCGATATTCTCACAATTACCGGATCTTTCCGCTGTTCCGCGACGATATCAGTTAAAGCAGCTAATGTTGGTATGTCATCTTCGGATTCCCCTGGGTTATTCGCTTCGATTGGATTGCGTGAGAGACAATCGGCATCTTGATGTTTTCTGCCGTTTTTATATACCACGTTCACATTGTACTCCTGAAGTCTTAAGGCCCACCTGGCCAGTCTTCCCGACGGGTCCTTCAGTCCCGAAAGCCAACAGAGCGAGTGATGATCCGTCACAATTGTAAACGAGCGACCAAATAGGTATGGACGGAACTTGCCGATCGCCCAAATCGCGGCAAGACACTCCCGCTCCGTTGTTGAATAATTTTTTTCAGCTGTTGACAGCGTTCTTGAGGCATATCCAATCGGTTTTTCACTTCCTCCCTGGACCTGGACCAAAACCGCACCAATTCCAAACCCACTGGCGTCGGTGTGCAGTTCGGTCGCATACTTTTCGTCAAAGTGGGCCAAGACGGGTTCCGACGCGAGTGCCAACTTCAAGGATTCATAGGCCTGCCGTTGATCTGGTCCCCATTCGAATCTGGTGTCCTTTCTCAACAACCTGTGTAGTGGTTCAGCTTTTTGAGCAAAATTCTTAATGAAACGACGATAATATGAGCACATTCCAATGAAACTTCTTACATCAGTAAGGGATTTGGGAGTAGGGAATTTGGACATAGCATCAACTTTACCCGGGTCGGGGTGCACGCCCTCTCCATCCACCAGATGCCCAAAAATGCTTAGTCGTTTTGTTCCGAACAAGCACTTGTCTGGATTTAACACAAGTCCAGCCTTTGAGAGACACCTGAGAACTAATTCAAGGCGTCGAACATGTTCGTTAAAGGTGGGTGAAAACACAATAATATCGTCCAGATAGCAAAGGCACATTGACCACTTCAACCCCCTCAGCAAGGTATCCATCATTCTTTCAAATGTCGCTGGGGCGTTACACAGCCCGAAAGGCATAACTTTGAACTCGTACAATCCGTCGGGTGTAATGAAGGCGGTCTTTTCGCGATCTGCCTCATCCACCTCAATCTGCCAGTAACCAGAACGGAGGTCCATGGAAGAATAATAACTCGCCCCTCTTAAGCAATCGAGTGTATCGTCAATCCTTGGTAGTGGATATACATCCTTTTTTGTGATTTTATTCAGGTGTCTGTAATCGACACAGAAACGCCAACTACCATTTTTCTTTTTCACTAATACCACAGGAGAGGACCAAGGACTTTCGGAAAGCTGAACTATACCTCCTTTCAACATTTTGTCGACCTCATTCTGAATGGTTTGACGTTCGACCTGCGACACTCGATATGGACGGCGTTTAATCGGGGGATGGTCCTCTGTATTTATCTTGTGCTTGGCTGTGCTCGTCAGATTAGACGGAAACTTATTAAATTCAAATAAGCCGCTGAAACTCCCAAGTATCGAACATATCCTGGTCCTTTCAAGCATGGATAGATCAGGGCTTATCATCGAGGCAATGTTTGGAGAGTTTTCTTGTCCAAGAATCCCCTGCCGATTGGTGTCCGAAGCATCACCGATGACCGCCAGCTGACCCTCTTCCAGTACCTGTATCTCTCCAATACACATTCCTTTGGGGACAGTTCGATCACATGTGCCGATGTTGGTTATCCAAATTCTCCCTTTTCCATGCTGGACAGCGAAGATCGAGGCGGGAACCATCAGATCACGTTCTAGAAAGAGGATCCTCGAAGGCTCCATTACGACATCACTCACACCGAGTATAGCTTCGCTGATTACGTTTATCTGCTTGGTTGATCCAGCGGGGATTATAAAGCTATCGTCGGCGGCCACAGTTTGGAATATGCTCGAAGAATCCTCTGGTAGTTCTGCTTTTTCTAACAGAATCTCGGCGCTACCACAATCGATTATAGCCCTTGACGCCTCCAGAAAGTCCCAACCGAGAATGATGTCGTGGCTACAACTTGGTAAAACAATGAATTCAAATGGCTGTACTAATCCGTTTATTTCTAAACGTAACGTACATCGGCCCCTGGAAACGATATATTTCCCGTCGGCAACTCTAAGTGTCATGCCAGCGTCACTGAACATAGTCTTTTTGTGTTGTTGTCTAAAGTGGTCCGAAATAACCGAAAACGAAGCGCCGCTGTCGACAAGGGCAGGAAAAGTTTTATCGTCAATAGTAACGTCAACTATATTCTGTGATAGTTTAGCGGCTATGAGCGGCGGAGGATTTATAATCTCCTCAGCGACCTTACCTCCAGCGAAGGGCGCTTGCTCTAGTTTTCCTCACGATAAGGTGATCGGCCAGATCGTCGGCTTGGCGATATCGAGGGGCGACGTTCAGCTGGGGATCGGCCACGACCTGGATAGGGCGACGGGCTTCGGTAACTTGCGCGGCCTGGGGTTTCATTGCTATTATAGATCGTTCGCGGGCCGTTCTGGACAGGGTGGTATCTCCCCGGTGGCTGTCGATCCATCATCCCTCGCCGCTCTCGGCAGTACCTGGCGACGTGACCCGGGCGTCCGCATTGGAAACAAACGGGAATATTATCCACCGTCCTCCATTCGTCAGTCTTTCTTCGGGCAGTTGTCAGCCTTGTAGGACTTTGCTGCTGGTAATACGGGGGTGGTTTCGCCGGTCCTTCAAATTGGCGGCGTTGTTCTTGGTAGTATGGACCCCGCTGCGCAATTGGGGTCAGATTTCTCTCAACCTCTTCATGAATCATTTTCTTCAGGGAGTTCACCTCCGGCACTATAGGCTCGGAATGTAGGGCACTTTTAATTTCTTCTCTCACGATTCGTCGAATCAGATCTTCCAGGGACGAGGAGTTTGGTTGCTCTATACTTGCGACGTTAGGGAGTCGCTCAAACCTTGGTTTCCCGATGCGTCGCTGCTTGCAAGCCTCCACCTTTCGGCACCAATCGACAAAGGCTTCAACAGTATCAATTTCCTTTATCAAGATGACCTGATAGACATCTTATACCATACCTTTCATTAGATGTGCCACTTTCTCTTCTTTACTCATATCGGGATTCACCTGCCTACACAAGCTCAGAACGTCTTGGATATAGGATTCACAGGATTCTGTACTCTTCTGAGCTCGACTCTGAAGGTTGTCCTTAGCGCGTCTGAGAAGGACACCGCTATTGTCGAATGTCCGGCTAAACATCTCCTTAAACATATCCCACGAATCCATTCCTTCTTCGTTGTTATCATACCATTGGCCAGCGGTCCCTTCCAAAAAGAATGGTGCGTTCGCCAATTTCATCGTGGCATCCCAGCAGTTCGATCTCGCAATACGTTCGTAATCCTTCATCCATTTGCCACAATCCTCCGTTCCATTGCCGCTAAACACAGTTGGGTTTCTTGTCAAATGTTTGCAAGTATTAACACCCGTGTTAACTCCAGCCGATATTGACATTTTTCTGATTGGCTTATTCTTTTCGTCGAAATCAAAACGTGGTTCCAGGCCTTCTAGGCGACGGCTTCTTCTGACAGAGGTATCCGTGATGGTATCGGTACCCAGCTACTCCACCACTTGTGGCGGTAAGAATTGCAAGCAACAGGCGTAGATAAATCGAACGATAAACGTTTATTGCTGCCAACGAGCAGACTACTCAAATCAAAGAATACACGAACATATACACCAATCATTAACTCAATACATGCAAAACAAACACAAACAAAATCCAAAACCTAATTATGTAAAACAATACAACAAATAACGCTACAATATGTATCTATCTCTCTGATAATTTATTTTACTCTGGAATGCCGTTGTTGTTGTCGTGTCCAATAAAGAGCCTCAGATGTATCCATGTATCTCCATCACAGCAGCAGCAATGTCCACTATCTTGGGTGTGTAAAGCTGCTGCTCAGGGTCTATGTCTAATTTCTGCAAGGCTGCGGCCCTTGCTGGCTATGAGAATATGTGGGTAGGTGTAAGTTCCACACCAGGACAATTGTTGCATACCCTATAGGTTCTTGTGCCATCTGGATGTATTGTCATTCCTTTATAGTGTTTTGTTCTAAGTCTTGTTATAGTTTTTGTCATTTTTCTCTCAGAGTTTATTTCGCATTTTGATCTTTTCTTATTTTTTTGTTTAATTATCTTGTATTTTGACAAAGAATCAGCGTCAAATAATGACATTTGTTCTTTCCTTTGGCTCAACTTTCTGGCTTCCTTTGCCAATTCTAATGCCATTTCATTACCCCTGATCCCAGCATGGGCAGGGATTTAATGTAGAATGCAGTTATTCTCCAATGGTTCCAGTTGGGTAAGTAACGAGTGTATTTTCTGTGTGATTTTAGTATTGCTCTTCTTAATTGCTTCTAGAGCGGATATGGAGTCGCTGTATATTAAAATTCCTTCTGCTTGATGCAGGGATGGTTGGTTAAGGCATACATCAAGGGCTTTCCAGATAGCTGTCAGTTCACAAGTGAAGTTTGACGAAATCTGTCCTGCTCCTTCTTTGATTTTGATGTTTGTTCCATCTTGCAGTATTATGTTAATTCCGGCCCCTCCATTACTCAGGGTAAGGTCTGAAGATCCATCTGTATATGCTGTTGAAGGGCGTGGCCTAGCAATTTTAATCAAGAATTTGTACTATGAGGACATAGCCGTTAATATTACAAACACATTAGACCTCGAAGCCCAAGGTATCAAAGTCTACCTCAATCAAAACAAAGCCATCCACATATACAATATGTATCACCCTCCAAACAATACATTTATTGACGATGGAACAATGGCTCAATTTCTTACAGACAACACTATTATTGTAGGTGACCTTAATGCCAAACATCAACTAAGGGGATGTTCTACGCCAAACCCAAGAGGCAAAATACTATCAAACATATTTGACGGCAATGCCTTCATGTGCTTAAATGATGGGAATCCTACCCATCATTCCAACAAGCTATAATACTGCACAAGCCCTTGATTTTAGGTTTTACTATCCTGACATTTTCCACAAATGCAAATAGCAAATATTAAAAAGTTTTGGAAGTGATCATTTGCCTAATTTGATAGAAATTAGCACCAAGACCAAAACTAGCTCAATTAAAAAAATTCTGGAACTTCAAAAAAGCTAATATTATATCTTTCGAAAACACCATTATTGAAGCAGCCAAAGTTTCAATACCAAGAGGTAATATTAAGAAATGGATTCCAAATTATACACACCAGGCAAAAAATATTCAAACACTTATAACTAAAAGAAATGAAATACAAAAAAAGTGCACCCAAAACCAAAAATATTGTAGAACTGAACTGAACATTGTGATTGCAAAAATAAAAAAGATTATACGTAAATGTGAAAAAAGGGAAAAATGGAAACAAACTTGTGAAAACCTGAACCCAAAAAACCCAAATACAAAACTTTGGAATTTGGCAAAACAAATTGACAGAGTCCAGCCATAAACTGAAAACACAAATATGATTAAGAATACAGATGGTACACCAGCAACTAATGACAAAATTGCTGCCAATCTTTTAGGTAATTCATATCAAATAAGTAGTAAAATCAAGGTTTAAAAAAGGCCCGAAAGATTATTCATGACTGTAAAAATGTCACCAGCACTCATAATATTTTCCATGAAAAAAATCAATATGAAAGAGCTAGCTTATGCATTAGAAAACACTGACCTAAACAAGACTCCTGGGCCAGATAGAATCCATTGCCGAATGATATCAAACTTGGGCAAAATTGGCAAAGAAAGACTTCTTAATATTTTCAATAACTCCTGGAAAACTGGAAAATTGCCTCAAGACTGTAAAAATGCAACAATAATTCCCATTAAAAACTTGACAAATCTGCTGATGACCCGAAAAACTACCGACCTATCTCCCTAACAAATATTTGCTGCAAATTAATGGAAAAAATTATACTCAGACGACTTACCTACCACCCCGACACAAGAAATCTCTTACCAGAAGAACAATATGGATTTAGGAAAGGACATGGAACAATAGACCAACTCTTATTTTTCACACAAAATGTAAAATATGCACAAAACAAAAAACCAACTAACCACACCATAGCTGCTTTTTAGACCTTACACAAGCTTTTGATAAGGTATGGAAAAACAAGTTAATTACAAAATTATACAAACATTTCAAAATTGAGAGAGAGAGAGAGAGAGATGGAAAAGCTATCACTTGGATAAATGATTCTCTTAAAAATATACAAATCAGGGTCAAATATAATGGCACTCTATCTAAAACCTTCAAATTGTATCAAGGATTACCACAAGGATCAGTCCTTAGCCCAACTCTCTTCACCCTATTTATTGCAGGCATAGAAGAAATATTTTCACATAAAACCAATATTGGACTTTTCGCTGATGACATTATTCTATGGAGCAGCAACACTAACTGGAAAAAAGCTGAAAGAGATTTGAACAAGACTCTTCTCCACCTAGAAAAAAATGCTAATAAACATATATTAGAATTTAACCCCCAAAAATCTGAAACCTGTCTTTTTACTACCGATAAGAAACTATACAAAATAAAACCAAATATTATTCTGAAAGAACAACAATTGCAATATAATAAACACCCTAAATATCTCGGCTACACCCTGGATCCAGAAATTAACTCCAGTAAGCATATTGAAGGAGTTGTTAGAAAAGGAAGAGACCGACTAAAAATCTTGAAATATATTTCAGAAAGAGTGGGGAGCTGAAGCAACAACACTAAAATTAACTTACACATCTCTAATGAGACCAATCTTGGAATATGGATATCAAATCTATGGTACAGCATCTGAAACAAATCTAAAAACACTGGAAAGGATACAACTAAATGCAGCTAGAATTATTGCAGGTCTTCGAAAAACATGCCCTAATGATATTGTACTTTACGAGGCAGACATTATGCCCTTAAAGAATAGAATAAGCTACAATCTGCCAAAATATATAAACAAAATCAAGAGTTATGAAAACAAACACAGAACTCTCAATTACATACTTAATTGGGAACCCAATATAAGACTCAAAAAAGAAGGCCCTCTCCACCTGGCCAAAAGAAATGGATTTTTAAAATATAAAATGGAAAAATATTATTCAGCTGAAAAAAATATCTTCATGCGAACCACTAACAAAATGTTATTTTTAATGCCACTTTAAATGAACCCACCAACAGACAATACCAAAGTCCAGAATACTTAAAACAATTATCATTAGAAATAATTAATAAAATTCCTAAAAATGCAATAACTATCTATACCGATGGTAGCAGAGACGAGTTGGGACACACTGGTAGTGGCTCTCTCATTAAAACCACAAATGGCAATGAGAAAATAAACAGAAGAAACCCAGAATATTGCTCAGTCTTCAGATCAGAACTTATAGCCATCTATGGAGTCTTAAAATCCATCAGAAACATTAAACATCACGATATATGGATTCTTACTGATAGTAGAAGTGCCATACAACACTTGAGTCACACAGGGGAACTTAGAGACAAAGTAAGCAGGAACATAATTGGTTATCCCCAAAAACTCTCAATACCTCAAAAATTCATCTTCAATGGATACCCTTACATGTTAGCATTGAAGGCAATGAAGCTGCTGATGCGCTAGCGGAAAAAGGCACAAAAGAACCCTTGCTACAGAAAAATAAACTTACTTTTAAAGAAATAGAAACAGTAGCCAAAATAAACAAGAAATGGAGGATCCCACCTAAGCACAGTTGGTATACCCTAGAAGCAGATGGCCACCCAGACCTTTCGGTCCACAAGCCGGCATGCGAAGCATGCCCTTCGCTGCTATTCTGTTCAACTCATAAGCCAAGTAACGGTATCCAAGCTAGTGCTTGGACATTGTACCTTGAAACACCACCTCCCAGACAACGTGTCTGGAAGGATTTCTTTACCGGTGGCCTTTAATCACAGCAAAATAGGAAACTATCTACTGTGTCCAGCAGGGACCGCGGGGAGGCAGCCCCCGGTCGACTCTGTTCACTCACAGCTGAGGAAAAGCTCAGCTGCCACGTCGTAGGCTTTCTCAAGAAGCTTGCTGTGATTTCTCAGCAGCTTACTCTCGATCGCGCCCCTCGCCCTCCTTCTCTCCTCTTGCACACCCACTACCCTTGGACAATCCAAGACGTAGTGGCGTGCATTCACATCCCTTTCTCCATATACGCAATCAGGGTTTCTCTTAATTTTAAATCTGTGGAGACTTGAGGAAGAGCCCATGTTCCGAGCTATCCTAATGAGTTTGTGGGACATTACCTTACAGAGGTACTTGGGTGTTGTTACCCAATTGAATACCTCTCTCCCCTTCACAATGTTCCTCCATCTGTCCAACCATAAGTCCTGGACGTGCCCCCTGATCCTCCTATAAACTTCTTTCTTGGTCACTGGGGTCCTCAGTGATCTACCTCTTAAGCATCCTGCCTTAGCGATCCTGTCTGCGAACTCATTACCTTCGATTAGGCTGTTCCTCCTAAACCAAGGGAGCTCTGGAGCCCGCGTCATCATCTCCAGCTCCTGGATTATTTGATGCGCGAGTTGTCCTTTCTCCAGATTGATGGCGACGAGGGCCGACATACAATCTGAATAGAGGCGGTCCGGGCTAAAGTTCTTCTCGGCACACACTCTGAGGGCTACCCTGATCGCAACCAGCTCGGCTGAAAAGACCAATTCGTCCACTCTGAGAGTTAAACTTTCTTGGAAGATCAGCTCTCCATTAGTGAAAATCACTACCCCAGCTCCAGTATTGGTTCCAGACCTACTCCCATCAGTGAAACCTCCGTGCCATTCCCTGTCGGCTCTCCAGGACTCCAATTCCACTTTGGCAACCACTGGGAGGCTTTCTTGGGTCCCTCTTCCATTCCAGGGCACCCGCTTCAAGTCCCAGGGCATCTTCCCTGTTCTCCCAGATCTTCTGTCTGATGGTCTCCTCCTCTAGTGTCAATCCCAGGGGAATAAGACCAGCGAGGACCAATAAGGCCTCACTGCTGGTAGTGCGATATCACCCTGTGATTCTGAGTGCCGCTGTCCTCTGCACTCTCTCTAGAGTAGTCGCCACCTTCTGATCCCTGTTTCGGAGACACCAAGCGCTAGAAGCATATTGCAGGATTGGCTCGACACAGGAGAGACAGAGGTTCCTAAAAATAGTACCCTCCTTCTCCCCCCCCCTGTTGAGAGCCAACCAGGACAGGCCTGCAAAACGCCTCCCTGCCTCTCGCCACCATCTCCTTCGCCTGGTATTGCCAACCCATCTTGTCATCAATGACCACCCCCAGGATGGTCATCCTATTGACCAACGCTACCCTCCGTCCTTCGATCCGGATAGCCGGCTTGTGTTCCCATTTGATCTTTCCTTTTATTTCTTATGTCCCTAGGCTTAAAGCTGAGGGCTTTAGTTTTGGAGACATTGAACTTAAGGCCAGAGTCATAGGCCCAGTTCGAGAGAATTTGGAGAGAAGTTTCACCACACTTCTCATCCTTCGCTCTCGAAAGATATTCAACAATTATGTCAGCCATCTGTTTGTTCTCGTTCGCGCTGTTCTATTCATATCGGTTAGAGTATTGGAGGATTGGTTGGTTTTGATTTTTCTCTAACACTCTAATCATATTCCAGTGTTGGCTGTCCTTTCTTGGATCCATTTTTTTCGCAGAATTCTGCCATTTTTCTTGTTTGCATATCCAAATTTCTTGTTCTATTTTGTGACTAATTTCAATGAGTTCCTTTCTGTTTTCTTCTGTTTTATTTTTTTAAGAAGTTCATTGATATTGTCTCTCTCTCTGATATCATTGCCTCGATATTGAGGTCCTTCCAGTAAGGTATCCACAGGTCTTTACGTCTACCTCTAGGTATCGATGCTTTTGCAGCTTTAGAAATGTTCGAAGAGAATTTTTCCAAGTTTTTGTCAAGCGTTCTGTAATTCAATTTTTCGTTGCACAGTTCTTCAAGCTTTTCTGTGAATTTTTTTCAAGACGGCTTTCCTAAAGTTCCATGTTCTTTTATTCTAATGGACATTCTCATTTTGAAGTTTAGGGTTGTTAAAATTGGTCTGTGGTCACTGATTGCACCTCTCAGGATTTTCCATTGTGTTGTGGGTGCGATGTTGTAATTTATCGCTGTGATGTCTATTGCGGATTCTGTGCCTGTGGACTTAGATAGGTAGGTGTTCTCTCCGTTATTTAACGGTGTAAGGTCGAGGTCTGTTAGCATGTCCTTAACACGCTGACTTTTGTTATCCTGGACAGGTGATCCCCAAATTGAACTTTTGGAGTTAAATTCGCCGAGTATGATTGTGATATCCGAAGACGCTTCACTTAATGTCTCTATTGTGTGTACCCATACAAAATTCAAAGATTTCACGAGCTGAAAGTTGGCGATTTTGAGATGCGTCAAGAATTCGCTGCATGGGTTTCCGGCAAATTGATATTGATGAAAACTGGCTGTCGAATGTTCTGTGGACAGATGATGCTCACTTTTCTCTAAACGGAGAATTTAGCATTCAAAACAGCCGCATTTGTGCAACAGAAAACCCTAGGATTTTTACAGAAATGCCACTTTACCAGCCTAGAGTTACAGTTTTGTGTGGGTTCACTTCTTTTATTATTGGGCCATTTTTCTTTGAAAAATCAATGGAAGAACTTTTAAAACCGTTTTTGTAACTGATGAACGTTATGTTCAAGTTTTGAGAGAAAAGGATATTCCCATATTGCAGGGCAAAAGCACTAAGCGAAATAACATTCATGAAAGATGGAGGACCTCCTCATATCTCCCGAGGTGCCAAACAATTGCTGAAGGATACGTTCTGTGAAAATCGTGTGATAAGTCGCCACATTATATACCAGTGGCCTCCAAGATCACCAGACTTGACGCCTTGCGATTTTTGGTTATGGGGGTACATTAAGTCGCGTGTTTATCGATGCTGGCCTACCACATTGGCCAGGTTGAAGGCTTCTATCAGATGGCACGTTTTATCAATTTCAACAGATATGTTATTTAATGCTGTCCATTCTGTCATCTATCGTCTGCAGGCGGTGTTTGAGAATGAAGGGTGCCACATTGAGCAAGGATTGTGACCTAATACAAGAGAGAAGACAGTTACCTCATGTGTTATATAAGCTGCCATGTACTTTATTATCTACCAATATTTTGCAGCTCTTTGTGTTGGGATATGGGGATAATAAATGCTGTCCTCACATCTTGACTCTTTTTTTTGTGAACAGTAATATTTTGTTTGTCATTTGCTCACATATTATGTCGTGCAAACCAGAGTGTTATAACTTCTCGAATAACACTGGTACACACAATTTTTACCCTTATGTTTAGTTTTCGCTTTTCGCTCATTAGAAGAAATAGCATAAGGAATATTTTCTGTACACCAATAACTTTAGAAATTTTGTGAAAAATAAAATACAAAATGATTTTACTACCACGTTTTAACATAAACTGGCGAATCCTATATAGGACGAGAGGTCCTCAATAAAGGCTTTTTGTTTGTTTGTTTTTTTTACTACCACGTTTTTCAACGCAAAAGGTCGATTTAAAAATTATTTTTATTTGAGGAAACACATTTCTTAAAATTGTGTACAGTATAATAAACAATGATAACATTTGACAAGCCCATAGGATATTTGGAATAATGTACGACAAATATATTTTGTCACTCCCCTCTATATTTCATTTGTTGGATCATGACAAATATCCAGTTAAATAGTCAAGGGTCGCCAATCAGTCAAGAAACTACACATTTCTTAGAGCAAGAAATCCTATTAATAGTGCCATCATAATTTTTGGTACTATATTAACATTTCAAATATTCGTGTATTGATATCAGCAGTGTTTTTCAAACATTCAATCTATTTCACAAAACCCCATATAAAATATAAATATTTTTGCTACATGTTTTAATTTGCATTTACCTATTTTACATATCTCTGATTGTATTTGAAAATCGTTAACCAATTCTTCATACTTTTGGCGAAGTGGTGTTTTATTAATTTGTTATTTGATATTATTAGGATCCTTTCCTGGTATTCAAAAAGGAAAAATACGTGTCGATCAGTTATATTTTTCAATTTATCAAACAATTTGGCCGCTGAATCTCTGATTCTGGTAGAGCGCCATCTGGCGAATAAAATTGTAACTAAAATCACTTTCGAATTTTTCATTATTTGCCATAAAAAATCCCATTGCCTCCTGAACACAATGGTGTTTACCGCATTGCTCTAGCGCAAATATTCGCGGAGTTATTAATTTTTAAAGTTGTGCGGGACTTTTGGATCACCCTGTATATATCATAGATATAAATACTCTGTTTAAATCGACCGCCAGAGGTCGCGCTTTTCTCTATAAATACTCATTGTTGTTCTTCCCCGATTGGCCGACCCAAAACATTTGTACATTATGTAAATACGCTTTTCGTTTTTATTATTCTTAAGCCAGGCAGTAATTTTACCAAGCTATGTTATTCTTCAGCTCAATAAAGAAATCCCTGATCCTCAATATTATTTTTATTTCAAGATTTTAGCCACGACTGCGTCACCATTACCATAATGCTCAACCAGATGATCTAAATTCAAACAGAAATTATATCTTTTTATTTTAAATATAATATTAGCCGACAGGATATTTACCTCTTTGTTCAATATGCCAAAAGCAAAATTTTTCAAATTCAAATATGCAAATGTTCCAATCAAAAATAGTTTTCCCAATCAAAAATAGCTCATTTCAATAAAAATAGCTCATTTCAACCAAAAAATAACCGACTTTAACAAGACATAGCCCACTACAATCAATCCTACCCATCTCCAAACAAACATAGCCATCTCCAAGCAAACATAGCCACTACAATCAAACATACCCATTTCCTACCATATCCAGCAATTTCAAGCAACCTTCTTCCTTCCAACTACAGCCAACTCCAGTCATCACACCTTCCGCCCAACACCAGCCATCTCCCGGAGATCAACTCCAGCCAGCATCAGCCATTTCAAGGTACTTTATACTTTGTCTCTGTCATTTACCCCATTTTAACCTGATTTTTAATTTAATTCTCAATCATGTTTTATATAGTTTACAATCGCTTTTTTATAGTTATTTCCTTTTTATTAAATTATTCTTAGATATCAATTTTACCATAGCTGTTTTTTGACCTTTTAATTTTATCACACCCTTTGATCCTTGTAAAAACCTTTATTTTCCTTTATATAATTAGTTCTCAAAATATCTCTTTCCATACTTTACCATTAAATATTTACAATTAAGTTAAACTATTAATACCATATCAGTTTTAATACACTATATGTAAAACGGTCGGCCGGGAGGACAACAACAACAAACATATTTCTCACATTCAATTTCTTTATTAAAAAATTAGCTGATCTTTAATGTTTATCATATTTTACTTTTACAATATGTTCAGAATTTCCTATTGTTTATCATATGACCACTATACCTTATGTCTTCACACACAATTCCATCTTATATTTGAAATTCCCAAACTTTTAATATTTTCCCATTTAATCTTATTTCAAAATGTTTTTATATTTAAAATTTGCATTTTTACTCCTATACTTATTTCATATGTAATAATTAACTAAAAGCGTTTCTGCAAATATGTAAATTTAGCGCTACCAACATATGTAAATTTTAGCTCTTGTTTTTATCCACCTTGATTCTTATTTCTTCAAATGACCATTTTCTATTCTTACCATTAATTCATTTATCTTTACATCTTTATTCCTTTTTTTCACATTTTTCATTTTGTACATAAACTTTCTCAACTTGTTTCTTTTGCTCTCAAATGATCATTCTTTATTCTTACCATTAATTTATCTTTACATGTTCATTCCTTGTTTTCACATTTGCCTTTTGTACATAAACTTTATCCACAATTTATTGCTTTTTCACAAATGCCTTATTTTCTTATCATCAAATGTTGCTACCTATCCTTTACCAATGCCATTATTTTTATATTGTTTATTTTCAATGCTATCATATTTGAATTTTCATTTATATACTTGTATAAATATCATGCATTTTTCTTATTTTTAATAATGCCATTCTCTCATGTTATTCCCAATCTATTGGCTCACAACAAGCCAATATGATCAAGGGATATCATCCTTTTATTTCTCACTTTTTAATATAATTCATTTTATTTTCCTTCCTCATTTTTAATAATATATGTGTATTTTTTGCTATTTCCAATCTATTGGTTCACAATAAGCCAATACGATAATGGAACACCAATTTCTTTTCACTCTTTACCACATTTTCACTCTTTAACAAGCATTTTATCATCATTCACACATTGTAATTTCCAATCTATTGGTTAACAACAAACCAATATGATTATGGAATATCGCATTTTATCATTTAAATATTATACTTTCCTGTCTATTGGTTACCATCCAAAAACCAATATGATAGTGAATATCACCTCACCTTTTCTTTCTATAAATCATTTTATCTTTTTTTTTTAAATATATTTTTGTCACTTTACTTTTAATTAAACCATATTATTCTCTTCACAGGGGGGAAATGTTATATAAAAATATGTTTATCAAATATATATCATAGATATAAATACTCTGTTTAAATCGACCGCCAGAGGTCGCGCTTTTCTCTATAAATACTCATTGTTGTTCTTCCCCGATTGGCCGACCCAAAACATTTGTACATTATGTAAATACGCTTTTCATTTTTATTATTCTTACGCCTTAAGCCAGGCAGTAATTTCACCAAGCTATGTTATTCCTCAGCTCAATAAAGAAATACCTGATCTTCAATATTATTTTTATTTCAAGATTTTAGCCACGACTGCGTCACCATTACCATAATCCTCAACATGATCAAAAATACAACAGAAATCTTATCTTATTATTTTAAATATAATATATATATATATATATATATATATATTTGTTGTTGTTTATCATTCATAGTTTGTTCTTATCTCAAATAAATCGCTGCGTCATTCCGAAGTTTGTCTTTCCTTATTTTCCAAGTAGCAATATAAAAAAATATGTGCAAGCTGGATTCTTTTATTGCGGGAAACCCTTTCCGGAAGGATTTTGAGGCTAGTGGATAATTTAGAATGAGCAGCAGACTTAACTGCTTGGTCTTCTATTAGTTCCTAACCCAGAATACTGCTGTGACGTATGGCACAGCAGAATTGTACATTGGGTTTACAATGTATGTTACAGATGATTTCTGTAACGAGGTGAATTCTCGGGAGACAAGGTCTGCATATGGTTGGAAGAAATAAATGAGTCTGAGCTAATTTGGATGTTTTCATCTGGATAGCTTAGTCTCAAAGAATTACCGAGGGTTCTGTTTGGAAGGCTCAACACTGTATTATAGTAGCAAACGATCACTGATTACGCTACAGAAACGGCAACGTTTTTTCTTTTTTTTTTAAAAGAAACTATACAAATTCCATCATATATTCTATAACACCGCCACACTTAGATATATGACATTTAGTACATTTGCAATGTGTTCACTGTATTAAACGATTGTACAAAATATAGACTTCTATGTGATCTGGAAATATATTAGAAATGATTTTTACAAATAAAAAGAAATTTGTCCATTACCAACTGCATAATAATCTAAAATTTCCCAAACCTTTTTACGGGATTGAGTGAGTGTACCAAATTTTCAACTTTTAAGTGGTGTATTGATCTATATTGAATTTTATCACAACAATTGAAAATATGTAATTAGTTCCCCTGAATAAACTTTCCACTGGATGATTTATTCCCATTCAAACATATAATATAAATTAATTTATCATTACTAAGGTCATGAGGGCTATGCTAGGTTCCACAAGGAAAAAATAGCAAACACAATTATATTTTTACCAGAAAACTGTGTGTGAAAATCTGATAATTGTAATTTTTTGTACTTATCCAAAGTATATATGTGATACAGGCCATGATAATCATAGTAGGTGGTTAGCTTGTGCTTTTTTTACAAAGTGTTCCAAAGGTAGGAAGAAGTTCGACTTTTTCGAGAATCGAGGCCATTCAAACTTTTTGTTTTCATTCAAGTGCCCAAAGCGGTACTGATGATAATAAAAAGGGCTGTTTGAAAAATGAGCAAATGATTTCACTTTATCAACAATAAATCATTATTTTAATACTACTCTTTATTTTTTTTAAAAGGGGATAGCTCAGACGCCATCCCCACTCCCAAAAATTACACGTCCCAGCTACGAGAAGTGGCCAGGATCAACCTAACCTTAGTGCAATGGTTAAGCTTCTCCTGAGGGCACGGGTTTGCTGAGCCCCATGGCACCGACGCCCATAACTATGCCCAGCCGCGGTCCTAATGGACCTACAACTTCAATATAATTTTTGATTGAGCGGGTAGTTAAAAGGAATACATTTACTGATAATTTAATTTCATATTAAACCTTAATTCATCATAAAATAATTAAATATTTAATATATTTCAATCAAATAAATTAGTTCTCTTATAATTCACAAATATGTTTGTGTGCGTTTAGGACGCCATCTATTAATTATTATGGTTGATATTTTGCGCATGCCGATGTTAAGTGGCTTTAACCACATTTTACACATCGTATTTGTCGGCATCCGCTTTGTGAGTGGCTATAATTAGGCATCTATGCCCTATATGACTCAATTTTCAAGAATAGTCACAGATGTGAGTTATATTAAATATTTGTTTGTTCTGCTAGGTTTTTGGTAAAGTTACCTGTACTGTGGTAACTCCACTTTAGTGACCGCCTTACGAACCCTGGCGAGTTTCAGTGGTTCAAACTCTTCGTTTTCAAGATCTTGAATTTCGGGTGACGTAATGTACTGTTGTAGCGACCTCTTATTACCACCCTAGAATTTTTTCATCTTCAAAGGTGCTGAAGTGGAAATTGTAATAGCGTTCCTCAAGTCATTAATGTGGCAGTAGGGTAATCATTTATACGAGGTGTGTTCAAAAGGTATCGCAACTTTTGAATTTTCGCGGGTTACATATATTCGAATTTCGATCTTTTTGTGGTTTCATGTTGGTACTCATGTCTCTCACTTATGCCGACAAGCTCGGCCATTTTGAATGTTCACTTAATTGTTGACAGCTGCTTTGCTTGCAGGTGTTTTGGATCGTCTTCGATTTTTACCTTTAAAAAAAATGGATCAAAGAACCTGTATCAAATTTTGTGTGAAAAACGAAATTAAGTGCACGGATGCATTCCGAATGTTGACTGTGGCATACGGAGAAGCTACCTTGCACCGAAGCAACGTTTATCGGTGGTACAAAATGTTCTCAGAAGGCCGAGAAGATGTGAACGACGAAGAGCGTGCCGGACGCCCGACCATTCAACAACAGACGAAAAAATTAATGAAGTGGAGAAAATGATATTGGCCAATCGTCGAATCACCGTTAGAAAAGTTGCTGAGGACCTAAGCATATCGATTGGCTCGTGCCATTCGATTTTTATCAATGATTTGGGCATGAGACGGGTCGCCGCGAAATTCGTACCAAAATTGCTCAATTGCGACCAAAAACAGCATCGCATAAACATTGCTAATGAGATGTTGGACTCTGTCCGCGACGACCCAAATTTGCTCCAGAGGGTCATAACTGGTGACGAAGCGTAGGTTTATGATTATGACGTGGAAACCAAAGCTCAATCATCTCAATGGAAGCTGCCGCACGAACCAAGACCGAAAAAAGCGCGCCAAGTTCGGTCGAATGTGAAAGTTTTGCTGACAGGTTTCTTCGATTGCAGGGGCGTGGTGCATCATGAGTTCTTGCCACAGGGTAGAACGGTCAATAAGGAATATTACCTGCAAGTTATGCGCAATTTGCGCGAAGCAATCCGCCAGAAACGCCCAGATTTGTGGAAGAACAAAAATTGGCTTTTGCACCACGATAACGCCCCTGCTCACACATCGTTGCTTGTGCGCGACTTTTTGGCCAAAAACAACACACTAATGATGCCGCAACCACCGCATTCCCCAGATCTGGCCCCCTGTGACTTTTTCTATTTCCCAAACTGAAGAGGCCCATGAAAGGACGACTTTACGCTACGCTTGACTAGATAAAGACGGCATCGAAGGAGGAGCTGAAAAATATTTTAAAGAACGATTTTTTGAAGTGCTTCGAAGATTGGAAAAACCGTTGGCACAAGTGTATAATATCTCATGGGGATTACTTTGAAGGGGACAAAATAGGTATTCATGAATAAATAAATATTTTTAAAAAAAACACAAAAGTCGCGATACTTTTTGAACACACCTCGTACAGTGTACATGGACATTAATATAATGTCCGGATGTTGAAACATCATGCTTTTTTTAATACAGTTTATGAGTCCATTTGTTAATTCTGACCATTCTGTTACTCTATTTATTTTCAAGGGAAGGATTTTTCTCTTATTGGTGTGAGTAGTGGTGGTCGGTCTGGTGTTAACATTGTTATAGACCATCAGCTGATTGTTTCTACTGCTGTTGCAGCTCTGGACTGAGATATTGTGGGAGTGGTCTCGGGTTCTATTTGTGTTCCAGAGTGAGAGGTTGAGGCAAAAATGGGTGTTGCCTATGGATCTATAGGTGGATTGGGTGATTCTCTTCATCGGCATTTAATGAATTTTCACATTTATTTTCATTGTCACTTTTTTTATTTTTTATTCTCGTTCATGAAAATCATCAAAGTATATTAGCTAAGAAGGTTTTCATCAGTTAAATAGAATTTTTAACAGTATGGAATCATTTTAGCTTTTTAATTGGGGACATTCTGGTGAATTCCAGATTGAACAGGATTGTGTACTTACTGGGCATATTGGCAGTGATGAATTACTGGTAGGCTGGCTTGAAGTTTAGGGTTGTTCCATTACTTCCCCTCTTTATATTTAACCAAACTATTCTGGAAAATATCAAGATAAAAATGCCTAGATAATCATAAGAGTAGTTAGCGACGGCTTTTGCAATAAGTGTGCCACAGGTAGAAGCAGTTCAAATTTTACGAGAATCGAGGCCATTCAAACTTTTGTTTTTCATTCAAGTGCCCAAAGCGGTACTCGATGATAATAAAAGGCTGTTGAAAAATAGCGGTTAATACCAATTCAACAACAATAAATCATTATTCTAAGACTCACTTAAGAGCGGTTTATTCGTCGTATCGTCTATAGGGACATCGTCATCTTTGAGGAAGGTCTTGGCTTTGACATGGCGGTGGAATCCTAGAGCCAGTCTCTTAAAAGTTGGATCACAGAACCCATGGCCCCTAGGTCTTTTCGGTTATCTTCAGTTTTGTTTTCCCTAATTTACACAGCATCTCCACTAAAATGGAACGTGTAAAATTAGAAAAGACAAACTTCAGGATGTAACAGCGTTTATTAACGACAAGAACAAACTATGCACGTGAAAAAGATAAGTAAAATATGGTGAAAGCCGCGTCACATTGGCATGCGCAAAATACCAACCATAATAAGTAATAGATGGCGTCGTAAACGCACAAACATATTTGCGAATTATGAGGAAAAAATTATTTTATCAAAATATATTAAATAATTATTTTAGAAAGAATGAAGGTTTATTATGAAATTAAATTATTAGAGTAAATGTAATTTAATTTTACATACCCGCTCAATCAAAGATTCTATTGAAGTTGCAGGTCCACTGAGACCATAGCTGGGCATACTTAATCTGCGTCAGTGTCACGGAGCTCAGCAAACCTGTGCCCTCAGGAGAAGCTTAACCATCACACTAAGGTTGGGTTGATCCTGGCCACTTCCCCTATCTCCGATAGATGGGCCGTGTAATTTTTGGGAGTGGGCATCGCGTCTGCGCTATCCCCTTTTAAATAAATAAATAGTAGTATCGATTTAATGATTTATCGTTTGTGAAGTGGTATCAACCGTTCATTTTTCAACAGCCTTTTATTATTATCGATTTCCCCTTTGGGCATCATAATGAAAAACCAAAAGCTTGAATGGCTCCGATTCTCGTACAAGTCGAACTGCTTGCTACCTGTGGCACACTTAGTGCGAAGGCATTCCCTAACTACTTACTATGATTATTTTGACCTCTATCACATTTATAATTGGGTTTATTAAAAAAATTTTTTTTTTTTTTCACACACAGTTTTTTTGGTGGAAATATAATTGGGTTTGCTCTTTTTTCCTTGTGGAACCTAGCAAAGCCCTCATAACATAACTAATAATAAATTAATTCCTATAATCTGTTTGAATGGGAATAAATCATCCAGGTTAGAATTTCTTAGAAACTATTTAATTTTTTTCGATATTTCAAATCAATATCAGTATAATTCAATACAACTTGTAAGTCTGCAAATTTTTACACTCACTAAATTACGCTAACAACGTTTAGAAAATTTTAGAGATGTCCCTGTGATTTATTTAAGACAAGAACAAACTATGAATGAAAAAACAAAAAAAAATAGTTGTGTCTTTTTTTTGCGGTGTGAAGGCCGGCTTTGTCATTGTATCATCTATAGGGGCATCATCATCTTGGAGGAAAGTTTTGGTTTTTACACGGCGGTGGAATCATGGAGCCATTCTCTGAAAATATAGATCAAAGCACCAATGGCCCCTAGGTCTACTCGATGATCTTCAATTTTTCTTACCTAATTTACACAGCATCTCCACCAAAATAGCAAGTGTAAAATTAGGAAAGACAAACTTCGGGAAGAAACAACGATTTATTAAAGACAAGAACAAACTATGAACGTGAATAATGTGTAAAATGTGGTGAAAGCCTCATCACATTGGCATGCGCAAAATACCAACCATAATAATTAATAGATGGCATCTTAAACGCACAAACATATTTGCGAATTTAAGAAAAATATTTTATTAGAATATATATATATCAAATATTTAGGATGAATGAAGGTTTATTATGAAATTAAATTATTAGAGAGAGAGTGAATGTAATTTTATTTCACCTACCTGTTCAATCAAAGATTCCTTTGAAGTTGTAAGGCCACTAGGACTGCGGAAAGGTGATATACACTAGGCGCCGGTGTCACGGGGCTCAGCAAACCCGTGCCCGCAGGAGAAGCTTAACCATGTCTCTAAGGTTAAGTTGATCCTGTCCACTTCCCCTAACTGGGGTAGCTGGGGCGCGCAATTTTTGGGAGTAGGGATGCCATCTGCGCTATCCTCTTTTCAATAAATAAAGAGTAGATTAGAATAATGATATATTGTTGTTAAATTGGTATTAACCGCTATTTTTCAACAGCCTTTTATCATCATCGAGTACCGCTTTGCGCACTTGAATGAAAAACAAAAAGTTTGAATGGCCTCGTTTCTCATAAAAATTGAACTGCTCTACCTGTGGCACACTTAGTGCAAAAGCAGCCGCTAACTAACTACTATGATTATCATGGTTTGTATCACATGTATACTTGAGATAGGTAAAAAATAAAATAAAAGTATTAGATTGTTTTCACACACAGTTTTATGGTGGAAATATAATTGGGTTTTCTCTTTTTTCCTTGTGGTACCCAGCATATCCCTCGTGACCTTACTAATGATAAACTAATTTATTTACTCTGTTTGAATGAAAATAAATCATCCTGGTTAAAGATTCTTAAAACTATCTAAATATTTCCAAATTTTAAATCAAACTCATATTGTTCAATACCACTTGTAAGTCTGCAATTTGGTGCACTCACTCAATCAGGCTAACAAAGTTTAGAAAATTTTAGAATCCTCGGCAGTCGGTAATGGACAAATTTCCTTTCAATTTTAGAGAATCCTTTTAATATGCTTCCAGAAGACATAGAAGTCTGTAATTTTGTACAATTATTTAATACAGTTAATCAAAATGCAAATGTACTAAATGTTATATATTTGAGTGTGGCGGTGTTATAGAATATATGATGGAATTTGTATATTTCCTTTCAAAAACTAATATAATAAGCGCATCCTTTCTGTAGCATAATCAGTGATGACTTGTTACTATGATACATATCAAGAGTTTTGAGCCTTCCAAGCAGAATTCCTGGTCATTCTTTGAGACTGAATCTTTTCAGATGTAAACTTCCAAATTTCCTCAACTGTCATTGTTAAATAATTAGCAGAGTTTTTTTATAATTAAGAAAATGTTTTATTGAACATTTAATAATAAATATCTTCAAAGAAAAAAAATAAATATGGGTAAGCCCTTTAGAACAAAAACAACAACAAGAAGAATGACAAGAGTGCCAGATCAATAAAAAATAATATATATCGAACGTCAACCAAAAATAAAATCACTGACACAATAAATATTTTAACACCCCCCCATGTCTGTGATTTACATACAAAGTCCAAGTTTGGAATAGTTTCGCTGGAGTGCAGGAGCCTTCAAGTTCTTTGTGGATAGATCTGCAGGGTTCTCCTCCGTTGGAACATACACAAAGCTCAACTTACCATCCTTGATTAGATCTCTGATAAAGAAATGTCGAATGTCAATGTGTTTACTTCTTTCTGAAACAACTTCATTTTCTGCAAGGAACATAGCACCTTGATTATCTATATATATCTTCAGAGGAGATTCCTTAAAATCACCAACTCCAATTTCTTCCATAAAACTTGTGAACCATAGAGCTTCTTTTGCTGCTTCACACATTGCATAACATTCGGCTTCTGCTGTTGAGAGAGCAACACATTTTTGCTTTCTTCTGCACCAGGAGATGGCTGCTCCGCCCAACACAAAGATATACCCGCTATAGGATTTCCTGTCTTCTTTATCACTGCCCCAGTCTGCATCCGCAAAAGCTGCTAACTTCTTTCCAGTTTTACTGAATACTAATTTGAGGTCCTTGGTCTTCTTTAAATATCTCAAGAGGTGTTTTACAGCATTCCAATGCTGTTGCAAAGGGGAACTATTAAACTTGCTGAGGTAAGACACAGCATATGCAATGTCTGGCCTTGTCATTCCTGCTAACCAAAGCAAATTCCCAATAGCCTGTTGATAAGGGGCACGGCACGCTTCCTTTCCTTCAGGCCCTTCTGTAAACATTCCAGGATCTAAAGGTGTTGAGGCTTCTTTCGCATGCTCCATTCCATACTCCTTAAGGATTTCTTCAATGTAATGAGTCTGATCAAGTTCAAGATTTGAATCCTTGTTTCTTTTAATCCTTACAGAGAGTAGATAACTCACTTCACCCAAGTCCTTGATGTCCACTTCTCTTTGAATGCTTGATTTGAATTTCACATAGGACTCAACTGAGGAAGTAGTAACTAGTAGATCATCTACATAAACTCCAAGTATGATGTTCTTACTAAAGTAGACGCTTGGATCCATTCTGGAGCGTTCAAGTCCAATTGAAGATAAAATCTGGTCAAGTGTTTCATTCCATTCATGTCCCGATTGCTTCAGTCCATAAATACTCTTCTTTAGAAGACAGACTTCATTGCTGGAATTTTCATGATTCAGACTTGACTCAGGTAGTTCCATATAAACAGTTTCATGTAATGGTGCATTTAGGTATGCAGATTTGATATCCATTTGAAATATGTTCCATTCACGTTCAACAGCCAGAGCTAAAAGGAACCTTATAGACTTATGTTTAATTACAGGGCTGTATTTCTTCCCAAAATCAACATTTGGTATTTGGTGAAAACCACGTGCGACAAGTCTTGCACGATATTCTCTTAAGTTTCCATATGAGTCAAATTTTCGCTTGAAAACCCATCTTGAATCAATAACTCTTTTGTTAACTGGCCTTGGAACAATTTCCCAAGCTCCCTTTTCTTCCAATCCTTGTAGTTCCCTTTGAATGGCCTCAGACCAATTTGTAGCTTCAGGTCCACAAAGAGCTTCTTCAATGGTACTTTGCGCATGCCAATGTGACGTGGCTTTCACCATATTTTACTTTTTTTTCACGTTCATAGTTTGTTCTTGTCATTATTAAACGCTGTTACGACATGAAGTTTGTCTTTTCTAATTTTACACATGACATTTTATTGGAGATGCCGCGTAAAATATGGAAAACAAAACTGAATCTACCTTTTAAGAGACTGGCTCTAGGAGTCCATCGCCATGTCAAAGCCAAGACTTCACTCCAAGATGACGATGTCCTTATAATCGATACGATGACAAAGCTGCTCTTTACGCTCAAGAAAAGGACGCAAAGGTACTAGGGACAAAGTTCCAAAACTTCGATGGAATCTTCGGAAGAGGCAGGTCAGAACCCTGTCAGTATCTACAATAACTTTAAGATATTGGTCACAGCTCTTATAGGAAAGGAGCTATTTAGCAGAGTATTTATTATTCTATTAACAGAATATCATTTTTATTATTATATTTTGCTATTCTGTAAACTTCCTTAATTGCTATCTTTTTTTGTCATTCATAGTATGTTCTCTCTTGTCTTAAATAAATCGCTGTACATTCCGAAGTTTGTCTTTCCTAATTTTCCAAGTGGCAAAATAATAAATTATGTGAATGCTGAGTTCTTTTATTGCGGGAAACCATTTTTAGAAGAATTATAAGGCAAGGAGGTAATTTAGAATGTGCAGCAGACTTGTTTGCTTGGTCTCCTATTAGTTCATATCCAAGGATACTTCTGTAACTTCGACACAGGAGTATCGGCCTCTGGGTTTACGATGAAGGTTACAGATGATTTCTATAACGAGGTGGATTCTCGGGAGCAAAGGCCTGCATATAGCAGAAAAAGATAAATGACAGTCTAAGGAAATTTGGAAGTTTTCATCTGGATAGCTTCAGTCTCAAAGAATGACCAGGAATTCTGCTTGGAAGGTTGTTGAAAAGTGACTCGCACGTCGGCTGTTACCATAGCAACGGCCACTTCCCCCAGACATCACGTGACCTGACGCCACGCCACGCCGTACCTATATATAGGTTTCAGATTTGCCTTTGTTCTCTGCTACTGCGCTTGCTTTTTGTTTAACTCTCTTTGTTACTTGTCATCTTAATATAATATAATTGATAATTAAACAATCTTTTCTGAGATCCAGCCTCTGATTCTCTTACATGGCAGCAGAGCTTGGTTGGTATCAAATATTTTTGTTTATCTAAGCTGAAATTCGTTTGCTTGCTCAAGATGACAACTGAACTTCCACAAGTTCAAAATTCAACGGCGATAATTTTCATCTATGGAAATTTCAAATGAAAATTATTCTAGAAGCAAAAGATCTTCTCAGTATAACTGATGGCTCTGAAGTAAAACCTGAAATAGAGGATATTGCAAAATTCTCTGAATGGAAAAAGAAAGATGCAAAATCCAAAATGCTGATCACTACTGCTCTAGAGTTTAAATATCTTCAACAGATTGTTAATTGCCAGACTTCAGCAGAAATGTGGAAGAAATTATCAACAATATATGAACTGAAATCTGAAACAAACAAATATTTGCTGCAACAAAGATTTTTCGAATATAAAATGAATCCAAATGATAACATTGCTACTCACATTTCCAAAGTTGAAACTCAGGCACAACAAATGAAAGATCTAGGTGAGCCAATCTCTGATGTTGCCCTAATTACAAAGATAATTTGCAGCTTGCCTGATAAATACAAGAATTTCATAACAGCGTGGGATTCAGTTTCATCAGAAGAAAAGACACTAGAAAACTTGTCGGCAAGATTACTGAAAGAAGAAAGCTTACAGGATCATTGGGATTCTTCAGGAAATTTTAAACCAGATAATGCCTTGATGACCTTTTCAAAGTTCAACAAAATTCAATAGCTTCCAAGAAACAACAGCAGCCAGAGATGATAGCTGTGCTTTTTCAGCTGAGACAAGTGCCTTCCTTGCTGAAACAAAGGATTCCTGGATTGCAGATTCTGGAGCAACGGATCACATGACTTTCAGAAGAGAATGGTTCTCTACGTTCGAAGAAATACCAGAAGGCGTTCATCCTGTGTGCCTTGGAGATGGAAAGCAGATCTATGCTAAAGGTAAGGGAAATATTGATATTCTCTCTTATGTTGATAGAGAGAGAGAGAGAGAGTCAGGAAATTAATGCAACTCTTTTGGATGTTCTCTATATACCTGAATTGGAAACCAATCTTTTTTCAATATCTACTGCAACAAAACATGGTTTGACGCTCATTTTTAAAGGAAATCAGATAAAATTGACAAAAAATTCGAAAGTGCTAGTTACTGGAATAAAGGACAATTCAAATCTTTATAGAATTTTTATTAAAGCAAAGCAATCTTCACAAACTCATGTTGCTCAGTTAAGTCTAGATATATGACATCAAAGAATGGGTCATGTAAATCCTATAAAATTAACCCAAATGTTTGAAAATAATGTTTTTGAAGAAGACATTAAAATTAGAGAAAAGCCTGATTCTTTACTATGTGAAGCATGCATCTATGGAAAACAAAATAGAAAAGTTTTTCACGCGTCAACAAGTCCAAATTCGACCTATCCAGGAGAGCTGATCTATTCAGATGTTTGTGGACCAATGAGTAAAAGATCACCAGGTGGGTCATTATATTTTGTATCATTCAAGGATGATTTTTTAAAGATTTAGAGTGGCCTACTTCATTAGGCATAAATCAGATGTACTTGAGAAATTTAAAGAATTTGTAAAAAGATCACCAGGTGGGTCATTATATTTTGTATCATTCAAGGATGATTTTTCAAGATTTAGAGTGGCCTACTTCATTAGGCATAAATCAGATGTACTTGAGAAATTTAAAGAATTTGTAAAAAGAGTTAGGACTGAAACTGGAAATAAAATAAAAAGATTCAGAACAGATAATGGCACAGAATTCTTAAATAAGAATTTTTCTGATTATCTAAAATCTCTAGGAATTGTTCATGAACTCACTGCTCCATATACCCCAGAACAGAATGGAATTTCTGAAAGAGATAACAGAACAATAGTTGAATCAGCTAGATGCTTGTTACATGGAAGAAAAATGCCGCTTGAACTGTGGGCTGAAGCCGTAAACACAGCAGTTTATCTCTTAAATAGATGTACTACTAAAGTATTGGGAAATTCTACACCTTATGAAATATGGTACAAGAGAAAACCCTCCATCTTACATTTGAAAACTTTTGGATGTGACGCTTATGTGCATATACCAAAAGATAACAGAAAGAAATTAGACAAAAAGAGTATTCATACATTTTTTGTTGAATATACTGAAACTAACAAAAATTATAGAATGTGGGATCCTATTGCTAGAAAAATTATCATAAGCAGAGATGTAATATTTACTGAAGCTGATACATCAGAAAATATTCAGGATAACCAACAAGAGCAGGTAACTATATATAGTGAAGAAAGTGTTGATAGCACAAATACCAGTTCCAAACCAGAAGAATCATGTCGATACCCTCTCAGGAATAGAATCAGAGAAAAGGAACAATCATTAACCAGCTGTACAAGAGCTATTTCATATGCTTGTTATGTCCATGACCAAGAACCATTGAACTATGAAGATGCAATTGTAGGACAAAACTCAAAAAAGTGGAAACTAGCTATGGACGATGAATTCAATTCCTTGATGAAAAATCAAACATGGACTTATGTGACACTACCATCAGACAGAAAAGCTATTGCATGCAAGTGGGTATACAAAATAAAGCAAAATGCAGATGGATCAAATAAAATGTTTAAGGCTAGACTAGTTGCGAAAGGTTATTCACAAAAATCAGGACTTGATTATGGTGAAACTTTTTCTCCAGTAGTAAAATTCGATTCAATTAGAACAATCTTATCACTTTGTGCATCACTTGATATGGAAATGATCCAATTAGATGTAAAATCTGCCTTCTTGAATGGTGATTTGGAAGAAGAACTTTACATGGAACAACCCCAAGGTTATGAAAACCCAGATTTTCCAAATCATGTTTGCTCTCTTCAGAAAAGCATCTATGGTCTTAAGCAATCCCCCAGAATGTGGAACAAAAAATTTAATATGTTTTTAATTAAGTTTGATCTCAAACCTATCATATCAGATTCATGTGTCTATACAATGAAATGTAAACAGGCTTACATATTACTTGCAATATATGTAGATGATTGCTTAATCTGCAGTGTAAATAAACAACATTTAGATGATATAGTACAGTACTTAAATTCCAATTTTGAAATAAAAACTTTTACTGCCGATTATTTCCTTGGCCTACAAATATATCGAGATAGAACAACTAAAATGTTATTTCTGCATCAAGCCTCATACATTGAAAGAACACTTGAACATTACAACCTTCTTGAAATTAAGTTACAATCTGTACCTTCTGATCCTTACTCAAAACTAAAAAAGAGATGTGCCCAAAGGATAATCAGGAAATTGAAGAAATGAACAAGATTCCATACAGACAGACAATTGGTAGTTTAATGTATCTCATGACTGGAACTAAACCTGATATTGCCTACGCAGTCAGCAGGGTTAGCCAATTTATGAACAACCCAGGACCTTCACATTGGACCGCAGTAAAGAAAATATTTGGATACTTGAAAGCTACGAAAAACATCGGTATTTGTTTTGGTGGGAGTTCCTGCACTACATCTCTGATAGGTTTTTCCGATGCTGATTTTGCTGGAGACCTAGACACAAGAAAATCAACCACCGGATATGTATTCATGTTGAATAATGGAGCTATTTCTTGGTGCAGTCAAAAACAGAATTGTGTGTCTCTGTCAACAACAGAATCTGAATATATTGCGGCTTCCAAAGCAACGAAAGAAGCAATTTGGCTGAGACAACTTCTACACGAGCTACATCAAGAACAAGTAAAGCCTACAACAATTTTTTGCGACAATCAAAGCTGCATAAGACTTGTTCACAACCCAGAATACCACAAAAGAACTAAACATATTGATATTTCGTATCACTTTATCAGAGATCATTTTCAAAAACATGCAATTGACCTTTTTATGTCTGCTCCAATGATTAAGCTGCAGACATATTTACGAAAGCTCTACCACCAGAAAGGTATAGAAGACTAAGGAGCCAACTTGGACTGTTTGAAACAACAAAGTGCTCGTCAGGTGGGAATGTTGAAAAGTGACTCGCACGTCGGCTGTTACCATAGCAACGGCCACTTCCCCCAGACATCACGTGACCTGACGCCACGCCGTACCTGTATATAGGTTTCAGATTTGCCTTTATTCTCTGGTACTGCGCTTGCTTTTTGTTTAACTCTCTTTGTTACTTGTCATCTTAATATAATATAATTGATAATTAAACAATCTTTTCTGAGATCCAGCCTCTGATTCTCTTACAAAGGCTCAAAACTCTTGATATGTATCATAGTAGCAAGTCATCACTGATTATGCTACAGAAAGGATGCGCTTAGTATATTAGTTTTTAAAAGGAAATATACAAATTCCATCATATATTCTATAACACCGCCACACTCAAATATATAACATTTAGTACATTTGCATTTTGGGTAACTGTATTAAACGATTGTACAAAATTACAGATTTCTATGTCTTCCGGAAGTATATTAAAAGGTTCTCTAAAATTGAAAGGAAATGTGTCCATTACCGACTGCTGAGGATTCTAAAATTTTCTAAACTTTGTTAGCCTGATTGAGTAAGTGCACCAAATTGCAGACTTACAAGTGGTATTGAACAATACTGAAATTGATTTAAAATTTGAAAATATTTAGATAGTTTCTAAGAATCTTTAATCTGGATGATTTATTTTCATTCAAACAGAGTATATAAATTAGTTTATCATTAGTAAGGTCACGAGGGATATGCTAGGTTCCACAAGGAAAAAAAAAGAAAACCCAATTATATTTCCACCATAAAACTTTGTGTGAAAACAATCTAATACTTTTATTATTTTTTTACCTATCTCAAGTATACATGTGATACAGACCATGATAATCATAGTAGGTAGTTAGCGGCTGCTTTTGCACTAAGTGTGCCACAGGTAGAGCAGTTCGAATTTTACGAGAATCGACGCCATTCAAACTTTTTGTTTTTCATTCAAATGCTCAAAGCGGTACTCGATGATGATAAAAGACTGTTGGAAATAGCGGTTAATACCAATTTAACAAAAATTAATCATTATTCTAATACTACTCTTTATTCATTAATAAGGGGATAGCGCAGATGCCATTCCACTCCCAAAAATTACACGCCCCAGCTACCCCAGTTGGGGAAGTGGACAGAATCAACCTAACCTTAGTGCGATGGTTAAGCTTCTCCTGCGGGCACGGGTTTGCTGAGCCCCGTGACACCAGCGCTGTTTAAAAATGCCTTTCCGCAGTCGTAATGGTCCTACATCTTCAAAGGAATCTTTGATTGAGCGGGTAGGTAAAATAAAATTACATTTACTAAAAATTTAATTTCGTAATAAACCTTCATTCATCCTAAAATAATTATTTAATATATTCTAATAAAATATTTTTCTCATAATTCGCAAATATGTTTGTGCGTTTACGACGCCATCTATTAATTATTATGGTTGGTATTTTGCGCATGCCAATGTGACGTGGCTTTCACCATATTTTACTTTTTTTTCACGTTCATAGTTTGTTCTTGTCATTATTAAACGATGTTACATCCCGAAGTTTGTCTTTTCTAACTTTACACGTGAAATTTTTTGGAGATGCCGCGTATATTAGGGAAAACAAAACTGAAGATAACCAAAAAGACCTAGGGGCCATGGGTGCTGTGATCTACCTTTTAAGAGACTGGCTCTAGGATTCCATCGCCATGTCAAAGCCAAGACTTCCTTCCAAGATAACGATGTCCTTATAATCGATACGATGACAAAGCTGCTCTTCACGCTCAAGAATAAGGACGCAAAGGTACTAGGGACAAAGTTCCAAAACTTCGATGGAATCTTCGGAAGAGGCAGGTCAGAGCCCTGTCAGTATCTACAATAACTTTAAGATATGGGTCACATCTCTTATAGGAAAGGAGCTATTTAGCAGAGTATTTATAATTCTATTAACAGAATATCATTTTATGTTTATATTTTGCTATTCTGTAAACTTCCTTAATTGCTATCTTTTTTGTCATTCATAATATGTTCTCTCTCTCTTGTCTTAAATAAATCGCTGTACATTCCGAATTTGTCTTTCCTAATTTTCCAAGTGGCAAAATATTAAATTATGTGAATGCTTAGTTCTTTTATTGCGGGAAACCCTTTTTGGAAGAATTATAAGGCGAGGGGGTAATTTAGAATGTGCAGCAGACATGTCTGCTTGGTCGTTTATTAGTTCATATCCAAGAATACTTCTGTGACCTTCGACACAGGAGAATTGTCCTCTGGGTTTACGATGAAGGTTACAGATGATTTTTATAACGAGGTGGATTCTCGGGAGCAAAGGCCTGCATATAGCAGAAAGAGAAAAATGACAGTCTGAGGAAATTTGGAAGTTTTCATCTGGATAGCTACAGTCTCAAAGAATGACCAGGAATTCTGCTTGGATTGCTCAAAACCATTGATATGTATCATAGTAGCAAGTCATCACTGATTATGCTACAGAAAGGATGCGCTTATTATATTAGTTTTTGAAAGGATATATAAAAATTCCATCATATACTCTATAACACCGCCACACTCAAATATATAACATTTAGTACATTTGCATTTTGGGTAACTGTATTAAACGATTGTACAAAATTACAGACTTCTATGTCTTCTGGAAGTATATTAAAAGGGTTCTCTAAAATTGAAAGGAAATTTGTCCATTAGCGACTGCTGAGGATTCTAAAATTTTCTAAACTTTGTTAGCCTGATTGAGTGAGTGCACCAAATTGCAGACTTACAAGTGGTATTGATCAATACTGAAATTGATTTAAAATTTAAAAATATTTAGATAGTTTCTAAAAATCTTTAATCTGGATGATTTATTTTCATTCAAACAGAGTATATAAATTAGTTTATCATTAGTAAGGTCACGAGGGATATGCTAGGTCCCCCAAGGAAAAAAAGAGAAAACCCAATTATATTTCCACCATAAAACTGTGTGTGAAATCAATCTAATACTTTTATTATTTTTTTACCTATCTCAAGTATACATGCGATACAGACCATGATAATCATAGTAGGTAGTTAGCGGCTGCTTTTGCACTAAGTGTGCCACAGGTAGACCAGTTCGAATTTTACGAGAATCGAGGCCATTCAAACCTTTTGTTTTTCATTCAAGTTCCCAAAGCGGTACTCGATGATGATAAAAGACTGTTGAAAAATAGCGGTTAATACCAATTTAGCAACAATAAATCATTATTCTAGTCTTTATTTATTAAAAAGGGGATAGGGCAGATGCCATCCCCACTACCAAAAATTACACACCCCAGCTACCCCAGTTAGGGGAAGTGGACAGGATCAACCTAACCTTAGAGGAATGGTTAAGCTTCTCCTGCGGGCACGGGTTTGATGAGCCCCGTGACACCGGCGCGATCTTAATTTACTCTCCACAGTCCTAGAGGCCACACAACTTCAAAGGAATCTTTGATTGAGCGGGTAGGTAAAATAAAATTACATTTACTAATAATTTAATTTCATAATAAACCTTCATTTATCCTAAAATAATTATTTAATATATTCTAATAAAATATTTTTCTCATAATTCGCAAATATGTTTGTGCGTTTATGACGCCATCTATTAATTATTATGGTTATTATTTTGCGCATGCCAATGTGACGTGCTTTCACCATATTTAACTTTTTTTCACGTTCATACTTTGTTCCTGTCATTATTAAACGCTGTTACGTCCCAAAGTTTGTCTTTTCTAATTTTACACGTGACATTTTATTGGAGATGCCGCGTAAATTAGGGAAAACGAAACTGAAGATAACCGAAAAGACCTAGGGGCCATGGGTGCTGTGATTTACCTTTTAAGAGACTGGCTCTAGGATTCCACCTCCATGTCAAAGCCAAGACTTCCCTCTAAGATGACGATGTCCCTATAATCGATACGGTGACAAAGCCGCTCTTCACGCTCAAGTATAAGGACGCAAAGGTACTAGGGACAAAGTTCCAAAACTTCGATGGAATCTTCGGAAGAGGCAGGTTGTAACCCTGTCAGTATCTACAATAACTCTAAGATATGGGTCACAGTTCTTATAGGAAAGGAGCTATTTAGCAGAGTATTTATTATTCTATTAACAGAATATCATTTTTATGTTTATACTTTGCTATTCTGTAAACTACAATAATTGCTATCTTTTTTTGTCATTCATAGTATGTTCTCTCTTGTCTTAAATAAATCGCTGTACATACCGAAGTTTGTCTTTCCTAATTTTCCAAGTGGCAAAATAATAAATTATGTGAATGCTGAGTTTTTTTATTGCGGGAAACCCTTTTTGGAAGAATTATAAGGCGAGGGGGGTAATTTAGAATGTGCAGCAGAAATGTCTGCTTGGTCGTTTATTAGTACATATCCAAGAATACTTCTGTGACCTTCGACACAGGAGAATTGTCCTCTGGGTTTACGATGAAGGTTACAGATGATTTCTATAACGAGGTGGATTCTCGGGAGCAAAGGCCTGCATATACCAGAAAGAGATAAATGACAGTCTGAGGAAATTTGGAAGTTTCCATCTGGATAGCTTAAGTCTCAAAGAATGACCAGGAATTCTGCTTGGAAGGCTCGACACTCTTGATATGTATCATAGTAGCAAGTCATCACTGATTATGCTACAGAAAGGATGCGCTTATTATATTAGTTTTTGAAAGGAAATATACAAATTCCATCATATATTCTATAACGCCGCAACACTAAAATATATAACATTTAGTACATTTGCATTTTGGGTAACGGTATTAAACCATTGTACAAAATTACAGACTTTTATGTCTTATGGAAGTATATTAAAAGGGTTCTCGAAAATTGAAAGAAATTTTGTCCATTACCGACTGCTGAGGTTCTAAAATTTTCTAAACTTTGTTAGCCTGATTGAGTGAGTGCACCAAATTGCAGACTTACAAGTGGTATTGAACAATACTGAAATTGATTTAAAATTTGAAAATATTTAGATAGTTTCTAAGAATCTTTAATCTGGATGATTTATTTTCATTCAAACAGAGTATATAAATTAGTTTATCATTAGTAAGGTCACGAGGGATATGCTAGGTTCCACAAGGAAAAAAAAAGAAAACCCAATTATATTTCCACCATAAAACTTTGTGTGAAAACAATCTAATACTTTTATTATTTTTTTACCTATCTCAAGTATACATGTGATACAGACCATGATAATCATAGTAGGTAGTTAGCGGCTGCTTTTGCACTAAGTGTGCCACAGGTAGAGCAGTTCGAATTTTACGAGAATCGACGCCATTCAAACTTTTTGTTTTTCATTCAAATGCTCAAAGCGGTACTCGATGATGATAAAAGACTGTTGGAAATAGCGGTTAATACCAATTTAACAAAAATTAATCATTATTCTAATACTACTCTTTATTCATTAATAAGGGGATAGCGCAGATGCCATTCCACTCCCAAAAATTACACGCCCCAGCTACCCCAGTTGGGGAAGTGGACAGAATCAACCTAACCTTAGTGCGATGGTTAAGCTTCTCCTGCGGGCACGGGTTTGCTGAGCCCCGTGACACCAGCGCTTGTTTAAAAATGCCTTTCCGCAGTCGTAATGGTCCTACATCTTCAAAGGAATCTTTGATTGAGCGGGTAGGTAAAATAAAATTACATTTACTAAAAATTTAATTTCGTAATAAACCTTCATTCATCCTAAAATAATTATTTAATATATTCTAATAAAATATTTTTCTCATAATTCGCAAATATGTTTGTGCGTTTACGACGCCATCTATTAATTATTATGGTTGGTATTTTGCGCATGCCAATGTGACGTGGCTTTCACCATATTTTACTTTTTTTTCACGTTCATAGTTTGTTCTTGTCATTATTAAACGATGTTACATCCCGAAGTTTGTCTTTTCTAACTTTACACGTGAAATTTTTTGGAGATGCCGCGTATATTAGGGAAAACAAAACTGAAGATAACCAAAAAGACCTAGGGGCCATGGGTGCTGTGATCTACCTTTTAAGAGACTGGCTCTAGGATTCCATCGCCATGTCAAAGCCAAGATTTCCTTCCAAGATAACGATGTCCTTATAATCGATACGATGACAAAGCTGCTCTTCACGCTCAAGAATAAGGACGCAAAGGTGCTAGGGACAAAGTTCCAAAACTTCGATGGAATCTTCGGAAGAGGCAGGTCAGAGCCCTGTCAGTATCTACAATAACTTTAAGATATGGGTCACATCTCTTATAGGAAAGGAGCTATTTAGCAGAGTATTTATAATTCTATTAACAGAATATCATTTTATGTTTATATTTTGCTATTCTGTAAACTTCCTTAATTGCTATCTTTTTTGTCATTCATAATATGTTCTCTCTCTCTTGTCTTAAATAAATCGCTGTACATTCCGAATTTGTCTTTACTAATTTTCCAAGTGGCAAAATATTAAATTATGTGAATGCTTAGTTCTTTTATTGCGGGAAACCCTTTTTGGAAGAATTATAAGGCGAGGGGGTAATTTAGAATGTGCAGCAGACATGTCTGCTTGGTCGTTTATTAGTTCATATCCAAGAATACTTCTGTGACCTTCGACACAGGAGAATTGTCCTCTGGGTTTACGATGAAGGTTACAGATGATTTCTATAACGAGGTGGATTCTCGGGAGCAAAGGCCTGCATATAGCAGAAAGAGAAAAATGACAGTCTGAGGAAATTTGGAAGTTTTCATCTGGATAGCTACAGTCTCAAAGAATCACCAGGAATTCTGCTTGGATTGCTCAAAACCATTGATATGTATCATAGTAGCAAGTCATCACTGATTATGCTACAGAAAGGATGCGCTTATTATATTAGTTTTTGAAAGGATATATAAAAATTCCATCATATACTCTATAACACCGCCACACTCAAATATATAACATTTAGTACATTTGCATTTTGGGTAACTGTATTAAACGATTGTACAAAATTACAGACTTCTATGTCTTCTGGAAGTATATTAAAAGGGTTCTCTAAAATTGAAAGGAAATTTGTCCATTAGCGACTGCTGAGGATTCTAAAATTTTCTAAACTTTGTTAGCCTGATTGAGTGAGTGCACCAAATTGCAGACTTACAAGTGGTATTGATCAATACTGAAATTGATTTAAAATTTAAAAATATTTAGATAGTTTCTAAAAATCTTTAATCTGGATGATTTATTTTCATTCAAACAGAGTATATAAATTAGTTTATCATTAGTAAGGTCACGAGGGATATGCTAGGTCCCCCAAGGAAAAAAAGAGAAAACCCAATTATATTTCCACCATAAAACTGTGTGTGAAATCAATCTAATACTTTTATTATTTTTTTACCTATCTCAAGTATACATGCGATACAGACCATGATAATCATAGTAGGTAGTTAGCGGCTGCTTTTGCACTAAGTGTGCCACAGGTAGACCAGTTCGAATTTTACGAGAATCGAGGCCATTCAAACCTTTTGTTTTTCATTCAAGTTCCCAAAGCGGTACTCGATGATGATAAAAGACTGTTGAAAAATAGCGGTTAATACCAATTTAGCAACAATAAATCATTATTCTAGTCTTTATTTATTAAAAAGGGGATAGGGCAGATGCCATCCCCACTACCAAAAATTACACACCCCAGCTACCCCAGTTAGGGGAAGTGGACAGGATCAACCTAACCTTAGAGGAATGGTTAAGCTTCTCCTGCGGGCACGGGTTTGATGAGCCCCGTGACACCGGCGCGATCTTAATTTACTCTCCACAGTCCTAGTGGCCACACAACTTCAAAGGAATCTTTGATTGAGCGGGTAGGTAAAATAAAATTACATTTACTAATAATTTAATTTCATAATAAACCTTCATTTATCCTAAAATAATTATTTAATATATTCTAATAAAATATTTTTCTCATAATTCGCAAATATGTTTGTGCGTTTATGACGCCATCTATTAATTATTATGGTTATTATTTTGCGCATGCCAATGTGACGTGCTTTCACCATATTTAACTTTTTTTTCACGTTCATACTTTGTTCCTGTCATTATTAAACGCTGTTACGTCCCGAAGTTTGTCTTTTCTAATTTTACACGTGACATTTTATTAGAGATGCCGCGTAAATTAGGCAAAACGAAACTGAAGATAACCGAAAAGACCTAGGGGTCATGGGTGCTGTGATTTACCTTTTAAGAGACTGGCTCTAGGATTCCACCTCCATGTCAAAGCCAAGACTTCCCTCTAAGATGACGATGTCCCTATAATCGATATGGTGACAAAGCCGCTCTTCACGCTCAAGTATAAGGACGCAAAGGTACTAGGGACAAAGTTCCAAAACTTCGATGGAATCTTCGGAAGAGGCAGGTTGTAACCCTGTCAGTATCTACAATAACTCTAAGATATGGGTCACAGTTCTTATAGGAAAGGAGCTATTTAGCAGAGTATTTATTATTCTATTAACAGAATATCATTTTTATGTTTATACTTTGCTATTCTGTAAACTACACTAATTGCTATCTTTTTTGTCATTCATAGTATGTTCTCTCTTGTCTTAAATAAATCGCTGTACATACCGAAGTTTGTCTTTCCTAATTTTCCAAGTGGCAAAATAATAAATTATGTGAATGCTGAGTTTTTTTATTGCGGGAAACCCTTTTTGGAAGAATTATAAGGCGAGGGGGTAATTTAGAATGTGCAGCAGAAATGTCTGCTTGGTCGTTTATTAGTTCATTTCCAAGAATACTTCTGTGACCTTCGACACAGGAGAATTGTCCTCTGGGTTTACGATGAAGGTTACAGATGATTTCTATAACGAGGTGGATTCTCGGGAGCAAAGGCCTGCATATACCAGAAAGAGATAAATGACAGTCTGAGGAAATTTGGAAGTTTCCATCTGGATAGCTTCAGTCTCAAAGAATGACCAGGAATTCTGCTTGGAAGGCTCGACACTCTTGATATGTATCATAGTAGCAAGTCATCACTGATTATGCTACAGAAAGGATGCGCTTATTATATTAGTTTTTGAAAGGAAATATACAAATTCCATCATATATATTCTATAACACCGCCACACTCAAATATATAACATTTAGTACATTTGCATTTTGGGTAACTGTATTAAACCATTGTACAAAATTACAGACTTTTATGTCTTATGGAAGTATATTAAAAGGGTTCTCGAAAATTGAAAGAAATTTTGTCCATTACCGACTGCTGAGGTTCTAAAATTTTCTAAACTTTGTTAGCCTGATTGAGTAAGTGCACCAAATTGCAGACTTACAAGTGGTATTGAACAATACTGAAAATGATTTAAATTTTGAAAATATTCAGATAGTTTCTAAGAATCTTTAACCAGAATGATTTATTTTCATTCAAACAGAGTATATAAATTAGTTTATCATTAGTAAGGTCAGAGGAATATGCTAGGTTCCACAAGGAAAAAAAGAGAAAATCCAATTATATTTCCACCATAAAACTGTGTGTGAAAACAATCAAATACTTTTATTATTTTTTTTACCTATCTCAAGTATACATGCGATACAAACCATGATAATCATAGTAGGTAGTTAACGGCTGCTTTTGCACTAAGTGTGCCACAGGTAGAGCAGTTCGAATTTTACGAGAATCGAGGCCATTCAAACCTTTTGTTTTTCATTCAAGTTCCCAAAGCGGTACTCGATGATGATAAAAGACTGTTGAAAAATAGCGGTTAATACCAATTTAGCAACAATAAATCATTATTCTAGTCTTTATTTATTAAAAAGGGGATAGGGCAGATGCCATCCCCACTACCAAAAATTACACACCCCAGCTACCCCAGTTAGGGGAAGTGGACAGGATCAACCTAACCTTAGAGGAATGGTTAAGCTTCTCCTGCGGGCACGGGTTTGATGAGCCCCGTGACACCGGCGCGATCTTAATTTACTCTCCACAGTCCTAGTGGCCACACAACTTCAAAGGAATCTTTGATTGAGCGGGTAGGTAAAATAAAATTACATTTACTAATAATTTAATTTCATAATAAACTTTCATTCATCTTAAAATAATTATTTAATATATTCTAATAAAATATTTTTCTCATAATTCGCAAATATGTTTGTGCGTTTACGACGCCATCTATTAATTATTGTGGTTGGTATTTTGCGCAGGCCAATGTACGTGACTTTCACCATATTTTTCTTTTTTTTTCACATTTTCATAGTTTGTTCTTATCATTATTAAACGCTGTTACGTTCCGAAGTTTGTCTTTTCTAATTTTACATGTGACATTTTATTGGAGATGCAGCGTAAATTAGGGAAACAAAACTGAAGATAGTTGAAAAGACCTAGGGGCCATGGGTGCTGTGATTTACCTTTTAAGAGACTGGCTCTAGGATTCCACCTCCATGTCAAAGCCAAGACTTCCCTCTAAGATGACGATGTCCTTATAATCGATACGATGACAATGCCGCACTTCACGCTCAAGTATAAGGACGCAAAGGTACTAGGGACAAAGTTCCAAAACTTCAATGGAATTTTCGGAAGAGGCATGTTGGAACCCTGTCAGTATCTACAACATCTCTAAGATATGGGTCACAGGTCTTATAGGAAAGGAGCTATTTAGCAGAATATTTATTATTCTATTAACAGAATATCATTTTTATGTTTATACTTTGCTATTCTGTAAACTTCACTAATTGCTATCTTTTTTTGTCATTCATAGTATGTTCTCTCTTGTCTAAAATAAATCGCTTTACATACCGAAGTTTGTCTTTCCTAATTTTCCAAGTGGCAAAATAATAAATTATGTGAATGCTGAGTTTTTTTATTGCGGGAAACCCTTTTTGGAAGAATTATAAGGCGAGGGGGTAATTTAGAATGTGCAGGAGAAATGTCTGCTTGGTCGTTTATTAGTACATATCCAAGAATACTTCTGTGACCTTCGACACAGGAGAATTGTCCTCTGGGTTTACGATGAAGGTTACAGATGATTTCTATAACGAGGTGGATTCTCGGGAACAAAGGCCTGCATATAGCAGAAAGAGATAAATGACAGTCTGAGGAAATTTGGAAGTTTTCATCTGGATAGCTTCAGTCTCAAAGAATGACCAGGAATTCTGCTTGGAAGGCTCGACACTCTTGATATGTATCATAGTAGCAAGTCATCACTGATTATGCTACAGAAAGGATGCGCTTATTATATTAGTTTTTGAAAGGAAATATACAAATTCCATCATATATATTCTATAACACCGCCACACTCAAATATATAACATTTAGTACATTTGCATTTTGGGTAACTGTATTAAACCATTGTACAAAATTACAGACTTTTATGTCTTATGGAAGTATATTAAAAGGGTTCTCGAAAATTGAAAGAAATTTTGTCCATTACCGACTGCTGAGGTTCTAAAATTTTCTAAACTTTGTTAGCCTGATTGAGTAAGTGCTACCAAATTGCAGACTTACAAGTGGTATTGAACAATACTGAAAATGATTTAAATTTTGAAAATATTCAGATAGTTTCTAAGAATCTTTAACCAGAATGATTTATTTTCATTCAAACAGAGTATATAAATTAGTTTATCATTAGTAAGGTCAGAGGGATATGCTAGGTTCCACAAGGAAAAAAAGAGAAAATCCAATTATATTTCCACCAAAAAACTGTGTGTGAAAACAATCAAATACTTTTATTATTTTTTTTTTACCTATCTCAAGTATACATGCGATACAAACCATGATAATCATAGTAGGTAGTTAACGGCTGCTTTTGCACTAAGTGTGCCACAGGTAGAGCAGTTCGAATTTTACGAGAATCGAGGCCATTCAAACCTTTTGTTTTTCATTCAAGTTCCCAAAGCGGTACTCGATGATGATAAAAGACTGTTGAAAAATAGCGGTTAATACCAATTTAGCAACAATAAATCATTATTCTAGTATTTATTTATTAAAAAGGGGATAGGGCAGATGCCATCCCCACTACCAAAAATTACACACCCCAGCTACCCCAGTTAGGGGAATTGGACAGGATCAACCTAACCTTAGAGGAATGGTTAAGCTTCTCCTGCGGGCACGGGTTTGATGAGCCCCGTGACACCGGAGCGATCTTAATTTACTCTCCACAGTCCTAGTGGCCACACAACTTCAAAGGAATCTTTGATTGAGCGGGTAGGTAAAATAAAATTACATTTACTAATAATTTAATTTCATAATAAACTTTCATTCATCTTAAAATAATTATTTAATATATTCTAATAAAATATTTTTCTCATAATTCGCAAATATGTTTGTGCGTTTACGACGCCATCTATTAATTATTGTGGTTGGTATTTTGCGCAGGCCAATGTACGTGGCTTTCACCATATTTTTCTTTTTTTTTCACATTTTCATAGTTTGTTCTTATCATTATTAAACGCTGTTACGTTCCGAAGTTTGTCTTTTCTAATTTTACATGTGACATTTTATTGGAGATGCAGCGTAAATTAGGGAAACAAAACTGAAGATAGCTGAAAAGACCTAGGGGCCATGGGTGCTGTGATTTACCTTTTAAGAGACTGGCTCTAGGATTCCACCTCCATGTCAAAGCCAAGACTTCCCTCTAAGATGACGATGTCCTTATAATCGATACGATGACAATGCCTCACTTCACGCTCAAGTATAAGGACGCAAAGGTACTAGGGACAAAGTTCCAAAACTTCAATGGAATTTTCAGAAGAGGCAGGTTGGAACCCTGTCAGTATCTACAACATCTCTAAGATATGGGTCACAGGTCTTATAGGAAAGGAGCTATTTAGCAGAATATTTATTATTCTATTAACAGAATATCATTTTTATGTTTATACTTTGCTATTCTGTAAACTTCACTAATTGCAATCTTTTTTTGTCATTCATAGTATGTTCTCTCTTGTCTAAAATAAATCGCTTTACATACCGAAGTTTGTCTTTCCTAATTTTCCAAGTGGCAAAATAATAAATTATGTGAATGCTGAGTTTTTTTATTGCGGGAAACCCTTTTTGGAAGAATTATAAGGCGAGGGGGTAATTTAGAATGTGCAGGAGAAATGTCTGCTTGGTCGTTTATTAGTACATATCCAAGAATACTTCTGTGACCTTCGACACAGGAGAATTGTCCTCTGGGTTTACGATGAAGGTTACAGATGATTTCTATAACGAGGTGGATTCTCGGGAGCAAAGGCCTGCATATAGCAGAAAGAGATAAATGACAGTCTGAGGAAATTTGGAAGTTTTCATCTGGATAGCTTCAGTCTCAAAGAATGACCAGGAATTCTGCTTGGAAGGCTCGACACTCTTGATATGTATCATAGTAGCAAGTCATCACTGATTATGCTACAGAAAGGATGCGCTTATTATATTAGTTTTTGAAAGGAAATATACAAATTCCATCATAAATATTCTATAACACCGCCACACTCAAATATATAACATTTAGTACATTTGCATTTTGGGTAACTGTATTAAACCATTGTACAAAATTACAGACTTTGATGTCTTATGGAAGTATATTAAAAGGGTTCTCGAAAATTGAAAGAAATTTTGTCCATTACCGACTGCTGAGGTTCTAAAATTTTCTAAACTTTGTTAGCCTGATTGAGTAAGTGCACCAAATTGCAGACTTACAAGTGGTATTGAACAATACTGAAAATGATTTAAATTTTGAAAATATTCAGATAGTTTCTAAGAATCTTTAACCAGAATGATTTATTTTCATTCAAACAGAGTATATAAATTAGTTTATCATTAGTAAGGTCAGAGGGATATGCTAGGTTCCACAAGGAAAAAAAGAGAAAATCCAATTATATTTCCACCAAAAAACTGTGTGTGAAAACAATCAAATACTTTTATTATTTTTTTTTTACCTATCTCAAGTATACATGCGATACAAACCATGATAATCATAGTAGGTAGTTAACGGCTGCTTTTGCACTAAGTGTGCCACAGGTAGAGCAGTTCGAATTTTACGAGAATCGAGGCCATTCAAACCTTTTGTTTTTCATTCAAGTTCCCAAAGCGGTACTCGATGATGATAAAAGACTGTTGAAAAATAGCGGTTAATACCAATTGAGCAACAATAAATCATTATTCTAGTCTTTATTTATTAAAAAGGGGATAGGGCAGATGCCATCCCCACTACCAAAAATTACACACCCCAGCTACCCCAGTTAGGGGAAGTGGACAGGATCAACCTAACCTTAGAGGAATGGTTAAGCTTCTCCTGCGGGCACGGGTTTGATGAGCCCCGTGACACCGGCGCGATCTTAATTTACTCTCCACAGTCCTAGTGGCCACACAACTTCAAAGGAATCTTTGATTAAGCGGGTAGGTAAAATAAAATTACATTTACTAATAATTTAATTTCATAATAAACTTTCATTCATCTTAAAATAATTATTTAATATATTCTAATAAAATATTTTTCTCATAATTCGCAAATATGTTTGTGCGTTTACGACGCCATCTATTAATTATTGTGGTTGGTATTTTGCGCAGGCCAATGTACGTGGCTTTCACCATATTTTTCTTTTTTTTCACATTTTCATAGTTTGTTCTTATCATTATTAAACGCTGTTACGTTCCGAAGTTTGTCTTTTCTAATTTTACATGTGACATTTTATTGGAGATGCAGCGTAAATTAGGGAAACAAAACTGAAGATAGCTGAAAAGACCTAGGGGCCATGGGTGCTGTGATTTACCTTTTAAGAGACTGGCTCTAGGATTCCACCTCCATGTCAAAGCCAAGACTTCCCTCTAAGATGACGATGTCCTTATAATCGATACGATGACAATGCCGCACTTCACGCTCAAGTATAAGGACGCAAAGGTACTAGGGACAAAGTTCCAAAACTTCAATGGAATTTTCGGAAGAGGCAGGTTGGAACCCTGTCAGTATCTACAACATCTCTAAGATATGGGTCACAGGTCTTATAGGAAAGGAGCTATTTAGCAGAATATTTATTATTCTATTAACAGAATTTTATTTTTACAGAATATTAACCAAGAGATCAACACCATAGAGGTCCGTACGTCTTTTGACCTCACGGACAATACAGCAGCTACATTGAAGGCCTTGCCTCTCAGACTTTAATGACCGATATGTCCTCACTTCTTTTTTCTAGATTTGGTTCATTTTGTCTCCTCTCTAATTGTAAAGATGTTGCTGTATCACCTCATAAGCATAAATAAATAAATAAATTTTTATGTTTATACTTTGCTATTCTGTAAACTTCACTAATTGCTATCTTTTTTTGTCATTCATAGTATGTTCTCTCTTGTCTAAAATAAATCGCTTTACATACCGAAGTTTGTCTTTCCTAATTTTCCAAGTGGCAAAATAATAAATTATGTGAATGCTGAGTTTTTTTATTGCGGGAAACCCTTTTTGGAAGAATTATAAGGCGAGGGGGTAATTTAGAATGTGCAGGAGAAATGTCTGCTTGGTCGTTTATTAGTACATATCCAAGAATACTTCTGTGACCTTCGACACAGGAGAATTGTCCTCTGGGTTTACAATGAAGGTTACAGATGATTTCTATAACGAGGTGGATTCTCGGGAGCAAAGGCATGCATATAGCAGAAAGATATAAATGACAGTCTGAGGAAATTTGGAAGTTTTCATTTGGATAGCTTCAGTCTCAAAGAATGACCAGGAATTCTGCTTGGAAGGCTCAAAACTCTTGATATGTATCATAGTAGCAAGTCATCACTGATTATGCTACAGAAAGGATGCGCTTATTATATTAGTTTTTGAAAGGAAATATACCAATTCCATCATATATATTCTATAACACCGCCACACTCAAATATATAACATTTAGTACATTTGCATTTTGGGTAACTGTATTAAACCATTGTACAAAATTACAGACTTTTATGTCTTATGGAAGTATATTAAAAGGGTTCTCTAAAATTGAAAGAAAATTTGTCCATTACCGACTGCTGAGGTTCTAAAATTTTCTAAACTTTGTTAGCCTGATTGAGTAAGTGCACCAAATTGCAGACTTACAAGTGGTATTGAACAATACTGAAATGATTTAAATTTTGAAAATATTCAGATAGTTTCTAAGAATCTTTAACCAGGATGATTTATTTTCATTCAAACAGAGTATATAAATTAGTTTATCATTAGTTATGTCACGAGGGATATGCTAGGTTCCAAAAGGAAAAAAAAAGAAAACCCAATTATATTTCCACCATAAAACTTTGTGTGAAAACAATCTAATACTTTTATTATTTTTTTACTTATCCCAAGTATACATGCGATACAGACCATGATAATCATAGTTGGTAGTTAGCGGCTGCTTTTGCACTAAGTGTGCCACAGGTAGAGCAGTTCGAATTTTACGAGAATCGACGCCATTCAAACTTTTTGTTTTTCATTCAAATGCTCAAAGCGGTACTCGATGATGATAAAAGACTGTTGGAAATAGCGGTTAATACCAATTTAACAAAAATTAATCATTATTCTAATACTACTCTTTATTCATTAATAAGGGGATAGCGCAGATTCCATTCCACTACCAAAAATTACACGCCCCAGCTACCCCAGTTGGGGAAGTGGACAGAATCAACCTAACCTTTGGCGATGGTTAAGCTTCTCCTGCGGGCACGGGTTTGCTGAGCCCCGTGACACCAGCGCTTGTTTAAAAATGCCTTTCCGCAGTCGTAATGGTCCTACATCTTCAAAGGAATCTTTGATTGAGCGGGTAGGTAAAATAAAATTACATTTACTAAAAATTTAATTTCGTAATAAACCTTCATTCATCCTAAAATAATTATTTAATATATTCTAATAAAATATTTTTCTCATAATTCGCAAATATGTTTGTGCGTTTACGACGCCATCTATTAATTATTATGGTTGGTATTTTGCGCATGCCAATGTGACGTGGCTTTCACCATATTTTACTTTTTTTTCACGTTCATAGTTTGTTCTTGTCATTATTAAACGATGTTACATCCCGAAGTTTGTCTTTTCTAACTTTACACGTGAAATTTTTTGGAGATGCCGCGTATATTAGGGAAAACAAAACTGAAGATAACCAAAAAGACCTAGGGGCCATGGGTGCTGTGATCTACCTTTTAAGAGACTGGCTCTAGGATTCCATCGCCATGTCAAAGCCAAGACTTCCTTCCAAGATAACGATGTCCTTATAATCGATACGATGACAAAGCTGCTCTTCACGCTCAAGAATAAGGACGCAAAGGTACTAGGGACAAAGGTCCAAAACTTCGATGGAATCTTCGGAAGAGGCAGGTCAGAGCCCTGTCAGTATCTACAATAACTTTAAGATATGGGTCACATCTCTTATAGGAAAGGAGCTATTTAGCAGAGTATTTATAATTCTATTAACAGAATATCATTTTATGTTTATATTTTGCTATTCTGTAAACTTCCTTAATTGCTATCTTTTTTGTCATTCATAATATGTTCTCTCTCTCTTGTCTTAAATAAATCGCTGTACATTCCGAATTTGTCTTTCCTAATTTTCCAAGTGGCAAAATATTAAATTATGTGAATGCTTAGTTCTTTTATTGCGGGAAACCCTTTTTGGAAGAATTATAAGGCGAGGGGGTAATTTAGAATGTGCAGCAGACATGTCTGCTTGGTCGTTTATTAGTTCATATCCAAGAATACTTCTGTGACCTTCGACACAGGAGAATTGTCCTCTGGGTTTACGATGAAGGTTACAGATGATTTCTATAACGAGGTGGATTCTCGGGAGTAAAGGCCTGCATATAGCAGAAAGAGAAAAATGACAGTCTGAGGAAGTTTGGAAGTTTTCATCTGGATAGCTACAGTCTCAAAGAATGACCAGGAATTCTGCTTGGATTGCTCAAAACCATTGATATGTATCATAGTAGCAAGTCATCACTGATTATGCTACAGAAAGGATGCGCTTATTATATTAGTTTTTGAAAGGATATATAAAAATTCCATCATATACTCTATAACACCGCCACACTCAAATATATAACATTTAGTACATTTGCATTTTGGGTAACTGTATTAAACGATTGTACAAAATTACAGACTTCTATGTCTTCTGGAAGTATATTAAAAGGGTTCTCTAAAATTGAAAGGAAATTTGTCCATTAGCGACTGCTGAGGATTCTAAAATTTTCTAAACTTTGTTAGCCTGATTGAGTGAGTGCACCAAATTGCAGACTTACAAGTGGTATTGATCAATACTGAAATTGATTTAAAATTTAAAAATATTTAGATAGTTTCTAAAAATCTTTAATCTGGATGATTTATTTTCATTCAAACAGAGTATATAAATTAGTTTATCATTAGTAAGGTCACGAGGGATATGCTAGGTCCCCCAAGGAAAAAAAGAGAAAACCCAATTATATTTCCACCATAAAACTGTGTGTGAAATCAATCTAATACTTTTATTATTTTTTTACCTATCTCAAGTATACATGCGATACAGACCATGATAATCATAGTAGGTAGTTAGCGGCTGCTTTTGCACTAAGTGTGCCACAGGTAGACCAGTTCGAATTTTACGAGAATCGAGGCCATTCAAACCTTTTGTTTTTCATTCAAGTTCCCAAAGCGGTACTCGATGATGATAAAAGACTGTTGAAAAATAGCGGTTAATACCAATTTAGCAACAATAAATCATTATTCTAGTCTTTATTTATTAAAAAGGGGATAGGGCAGATGCCATCCCCACTACCAAAAATTACACACCCCAGCTACCCCAGTTAGGGGAAGTGGACAGGATCAACCTAACCTTAGAGGAATGGTTAAGCTTCTCCTGCGGGCACGGGTTTGATGAGCCCCGTGACACCGGCGCGATCTTAATTTACTCTCCACAGTCCTAGTGGCCACACAACTTCAAAGGAATCTTTGATTGAGCGGGTAGGTAAAATAAAATTACATTTACTAATAATTTAATTTCATAATAAACCTTCATTTATCCTAAAATAATTATTTAATATATTCTAATAAAATATTTTTCTCATAATTCGCAAATATGTTTGTGCGTTTATGACGCCATCTATTAATTATTATGGTTATTATTTTGCCATGCCAATGTGACGTGCTTTCACCATATTTAACTTTTTTTCACGTTCATACTTTGTTCCTGTCATTATTAAACGCTGTTACGTCCCGAAGTTTGTCTTTTCTAATTTTACACGTGACATTTTATTGGAGATGCCGCGTAAATTAGGGAAAACGAAACTGAAGATAACCGAAAAGACCTAGGGGCCATGGGTGCTGTGATTTACCTTTTAAGAGACTGGCTCTAGGATTCCACCTCCATGTCAAAGCCAAGACTTCCCTCTAAGATGACGATGTCCCTATAATCGATACGGTGACAAAGCCGCTCTTCACGCTCAAGTATAAGGACGCAAAGGTACTAGGGACAAAGTTCCAAATCTTCGATGGAATCTTCGTAAGAGGCAGGTTGTAACCCTGTCAGTATCTACAATAACTCTAAGATATGGGTCACAGTTCTTATAGGAAAGGAGCTATTTAGCAGAGTATTTATTATTCTATTAACAGAATATCATTTTTATGTTTATACTTTGCTATTCTGTAAACTACACTAATTGCTATCTTTTTTTGTCATTCATAGTATGTTCTCTCTTGTCTTAAATAAATCGCTGTTCATACCGAAGTTTGTCTTTCCTAATTTTCCAAGTGGCAAAATAATAAATTATGTGAATGCTGAGTTTTTTTATTGCGGGAAACCCTTTTTGGAAGAATTATAAGGCGAGGGGGTAATTTAGAATGTGCAGCAGAAATGTCTGCTTGGCCGTTTATTAGTTCATTTCCAAGAATACTTCTGTGACCTTCGACACAGGAGAATTGTCCTCTGGGTTTACGATGAAGGTTACAGATGATTTCTATAACGAGGTGGATTCTCGGGAGCAAAGGCCTGCATATACCAGAAAGAGATAAATGACAGTCTGAGGAAATTTGGAAGTTTCCATCTGGATAGCTTCAGTCTCAAAGAATGACCAGGAATTCTGCTTGGAAGGCTCGACACTCTTGATATGTATCATAGTAGCAAGTCATCACTGATTATGCTACAGAAAGGATGCGCTTATTATATTAGTTTTTGAAAGGAAATATACAAATTCCAACATATATTCTATAACACCGCAACACTAAAATATATATAACATTTAGTACATTTGCATTTTGGGTAACGGTATTAAACCATTGTACAAAATTACAGACTTTTATGTCTTATGGAAGTATATTAAAAGGGTTCTCGAAAATTGAAAGAAATTTTGTCCATTACCGACTGCTGAGGTTCTAAAATTTTCTAAACTTTGTTAGCCTGATTGAGCAAGTGCACCAAATTGCAGACTTACAAGTGGTATTGAACAATACTGAAAATGATTTAAATTTTGAAAATATTCAGATAGTTTCTAAGAATCTTTAACCAGAATGATTTATTTTCATTCAAACAGAGTATATAAATTAGTTTATCATTAGTAAGGTCAGAGGGATATGCTAGGTTCCACAAAGAAAAAAAGAGAAAATCCAATTATATTTCCACCATAAAACTGTGTGTGAAAACAATCAAATACTTTTATTATTTTTTTTTACCTATCTCAAGTATACATGCGATACAAACCATGATAATCATAGTAGGTAGTTAACGGCTGCTTTTGCACTAAGTGTGCCACAGGTAGAGCAGTTCGAATTAGGGGAGGTGGACAGGATCAACCTAACCTTAGAGGAATGGTTAAGCTTCTCCTGCGGGCACGGGTTTGATGAGCCCCGTGACACAGGCGCGATCTTAATTTACTCTCCACAGTCCTAGTGGCCACACAACTTCAAAGGAATCTTTGATTGAGCGGGTAGGTAAAATAAAATTACATTTACTAATAATTTAATTTCATAATAAACTTTCATTCATCTTAAAATAATTATTTAATATATTCTAATAAAATATTTTTCTCATAATTCGCAAATATGTTTGTGCGTTTACGACGCCATCTATTAATTATTGTGGTTGGTATTTTGCGCAGGCCAATGTACGTGGCTTTCACCATATTTTTCTTTTTTTTTCACATTTTCATAGTTTGTTCTTATCATTATTAAACGCTGTTACGTTCCGAAGTTTGTCTTTTCTAATTTTACATGTGACATTTTATTGGAGATGCAGCGTAAATTAGGGAAACAAAACTGAAGATAGCTGAAAAGACCTAGGGGCCATGGGTGCTGTGATTTACCTTTTAAGAGACTGGCTCTAGGATTCCACCTCCATGTCAAAGCCAAGACTTCCCTCTAAGATGACGATGTCCTTATAATCGATACGATGACAATGCCGCACTTCACGCTCAAGTATAAGGACGCAAAGGTACTAGGGACAAAGTTCCAAAACTTCAATGGAATTTTCGGAAGAGGCAGGTTGGAACCCTGTCCGTATCTACAACATCTCTAAGATATGGGTCACAGGTCTTATAGGAAAGGAGCTATTTAGCAGAATATTTATTATTCTATTAACAGAATATCATTTTTATGTTTATACTTTGCTATTCTGTAAACTTCACTAATTGCTATCTTTTTTGTCATTCATAGTATGTTCTCTCTTGTCTAAAATAAATCGCTTTACATACCGAAGTTTGTCTTTCCTAATTTTCCAAGTGGCAAAATAATAAATTATGTGAATGCTGAGTTTTTTTATTGCGGGAAACCCTTTTTGGAAGAATTATAAGGCGAGGGGGTAATTTAGAATGTGCAGGAGAAATGTCTGCTTGGTCGTTTATTAGTACATATCCAAGAATACTTCTGTGACCTTCGACACAGGAGAATTGTCCTCTGGGTTTACGATGTAGGTTACAGATGATTTCTATAACGAGGTGGATTCTCGGGAGCAAAGGCCTGCATATAGCAGAAAGAGATAAATGACAGTCTGAGGAAATTTGGAAGTTTTCATCTGGATAGCTTCAGTCTCAAAGAATGACCAGGAATTCTGCTTGGAAGGCTCGACACTCTTGATATGTATCATAGTAGCAAGTCATCACTGATTATGCTACAGAAAGGATGCGCTTATTATATTAGTTTTTGAAAGGAAATATACAAATTCCATCATATATATTCTATAACACCGCCACACTCAAATATATAACATTTAGTACAATTGCATTTTGGGTAACTGTATTAAACCATTGTACAAAATTACAGACTTTTATGTCTTATGGAAGTATATTAAAAGGGTTCTCGAAAATTGAAAGAAATTTTGTCCATTACCGACTGCTGAGGCTCTAAAATTTTCTAAATTTTGTTAGCCTGATTGAGTAAGTGCACCAATTCGCAGACTTACAAGTGGTATTGAACAATACTGAAAATGATTTAAATTTTGAAAATATTCTGATAGTTTCTAAGAATCTTTAACCAGAATGATTTATTTTCATTCAAACAGAGTATATAAATTAGTTTATCATTAGTAAGGTCAGAGGGATATGCTAGGTTCCACAAGGAAAAAAAGAGAAAATCCAATTATATTTCCACCAAAAAACTGTGTGTGAAAACAATCAAATACTTTTATTATTTTTTTTTTACCTATCTCAAGTATACATGCGATACAGACCATGATAATCATAGTAGGTAGTTAACGGCTGCTTTTGCACTAAGTGTGCCACAGGTAGAGCAGTTCGAATTTTACGAGAATCGAGGCCATTCAAACCTTTTGTTTTTCATTCAAGTTCCCAAAGCGGTACTCGATGATGATAAAAGACTGTTGAAAAATAGCGGTTAATACCAATTTAGCAACAATAAATCATTATTCTAGTCTTTATTTATTAAAAAGGGGATAGGGCAGATGCCATCCCCACTACCAAAAATTACACACCCCAGCTACCCCAGTTAGGGGAAGTGGACAGGATCAACCTAACCTTAGAGGAATGGTTAAGCTTCTCCTGCGGGCACGGGTTTGATGAGCCCCGTGACACCGGCGCGATCTTAATTTACTCTCCACAGTCCTAGTGGCCACACAACTTCAAAGGAATCTTTGATTGAGCGGGTAGGTAAAATAAAATTACATTTACTAATAATTTAATTTCATAATAAACTTTCATTCATCTTAAAATAATTATTTAATATATTCTAATAAAATATTTTTCTCATAATTCGCAAATATGTTTGTGCGTTTACGACGCCATCTATTAATTATTGTGGTTGGTATTTTGCGCAGGCCAATGTACGTGGCTTTCACCATATTTTCTTTTTTTTTCACATTTTCATAGTTTGTTCTTATCATTATTAAACGCTGTTACGTTCCGAAGTTTGTCTTTTCTAATTTTACATGTGACATTTTATTGGAGATGCAGCGTAAATTAGGGAAACAAAACTGAAGATAGCTGAAAAGACCTAGGGGCCATGGGTGCTGTGATTTACCTTTTAAGAGACTGGCTCTAGGATTCCACCTCCATGTCAAAGCCAAGACTTCCCTCTAAGATGACGATGTCCTTATAATCGATACGATGACAATGCCGCACTTCACGCTCAAGTATAAGGACGCAAAGGTACTAGGGACAAAGTTCCAAAACTTCAATGGAATTTTCGGAAGAGGCAGGGTTGGAACCCTGTCAGTATCTACAACATCTCTAAGATATGGGTCACAGGTCTTATAGGAAAGGAGCTATTTAGCAGAATATTTATTATTCTATTAACAGAATATCATTTTTATGTTTATACTTTGCTATTCTGTAAACTTCACTAATTGCTATCTTTTTTTGTCATTCATAGTATGTTCTCTCTTGTCTAAAATAAATCGCTTTACATACCGAAGTTTGTCTTTCCTAATTTTCCAAGTGGCAAAATAATAATTATGTGAATGCTGAGTTTTTTTATTGCGGGAAACCCTTTTTGGAAGAATTATAAGGCGAGGGGGGTAATTTAGAATGTGCAGGAGAAATGTCTGCTTGGTCGTTTATTAGTACATATCCAAGAATACTTCTGTGACCTTCGACACAGGAGAATTGTCCTCTGGGTTTACGATGTAGGTTACAGATGATTTCTATAACGAGGTGGATTCTCGGGAGCAAAGGCCTGCATATAGCAGAAAGAGATAAATGACAGTCTGAGGAAATTTGGAAGTTTTCATCTGGATAGCTTCAGTCTCAAAGAATGACCAGGAATTCTGCTTGGAAGGCTCGACACTCTTGATATGTATCATAGTAGCAAGTCATCACTGATTATGCTACAGAAAGGATGCGCTTATTATATTAGTTTTTGAAAGGAAATATACAAATTCCATCATATATATTCTATAACACCGCCACACTCAAATATATAACATTTAGTACAATTGCATTTTGGGTAACTGTATTAAACCATTGTACAAAATTACAGACTTTTATGTCTTATGGAAGTATATTAAAAGGGTTCTCGAAAATTGAAAGAAATTTTGTCCATTACCGACTGCTGAGGCTCTAAAATTTTCTAAATTTTGTTAGCCTGATTGAGTAAGTGCACCAATTCGCAGACTTACAAGTGGTATTGAACAATACTGAAAATGATTTAAATTTTGAAAATATTCTGATAGTTTCTAAGAATCTTTAACCAGAATGATTTATTTTCATTCAAACAGAGTATATAAATTAGTTTATCATTAGTAAGGTCAGAGGGATATGCTAGGTTCCACAAGGAAAAAAAGAGAAAATCCAATTATATTTCCACCAAAAACTGTGTGTGAAAACAATCAAATACTTTTATTATTTTTTTTTTACCTATCTCAAGTATACATGCGATACAGACCATGATAATCATAGTAGGTAGTTAACGGCTGCTTTTGCACTAAGTGTGCCACAGGTAGAGCAGTTCGAATTTTACGAGAATCGAGGCCATTCAAACCTTTTGTTTTTCATTCAAGTTCCCAAAGCGGTACTCGATGATGATAAAAGACTGTTGAAAAATAGCGGTTAATACCAATTTAGCAACAATAAATCATTATTCTAGTCTTTATTTATTAAAAAGGGGATAGGGCAGATGCCATCCCCACTACCAAAAATTACACACCCCAGCTACCCCAGTTAGGGGAAGTGGACAGGATCAACCTAACCTTAGAGGAATGGTTAAGCTTCTCCTGCGGGCACGGGTTTGATGAGCCCCGTGACACCGGCGCGATCTTAATTTACTCTCCACAGTCCTAGTGGCCACACAACTTCAAAGGAATCTTTGATTGAGCGGGTAGGTAAAATAAAATTACATTTACTAATAATTTAATTTCATAATAAACTTTCATTCATCTTAAAATAATTATTTAATATATTCTAATAAAATATTTTTCTCATAATTCGCAAATATGTTTGTGCGTTACGACGCCATCTATTAATTATTGTGGTTGGTATTTTGCGCAGGCCAATGTACGTGGCTTTCACCATATTTTTCTTTTTTTTTCACATTTTCATAGTTTGTTCTTATCATTATTAAACGCTGTTACGTTCCGAAGTTTGTCTTTTCTAATTTTACATGTGACATTTTATTGGAGATGCAGCGTAAATTAGGGAAACAAAACTGAAGATAGCTGAAAAGACCTAGGGGCCATGGGTGCTGTGATTTACCTTTTAAGAGACTGGCTCTAGGATTCCACCTCCATGTCAAAGCCAAGACTTCCCTCTAAGATGACGATGTCCTTATAATCGATACGATGACAATGCCGCACTTCACGCTCAAGTATAAGGACGCAAAGGTACTAGGGACAAAGTTCCAAAACTTCAATGGAATTTTCGGAAGAGGCAGGTTGGAACCCTGTCAGTATCTACAACATCTCTAAGATATGGGTCACAGGTCTTATAGGAAAGGAGCTATTTAGCAGAATATTTATTATTCTATTAACAGAATATCATTTTT